>JAADYU020020234.1:0-10547 GCA_011763375.2 Heteractis magnifica
TGCTTGCGCTTATGCTTGCGTCGCTAGTGTGAACCAGTCTTTACCTAGGAAAACAGCTTGAATTAATACCCTCGTCAAAGCATGCAAAAAATCTGAAGATCACTTTTGTATTTATACTTTTGTGTTTGAATAAACTCGAAACATGGTTGAGGGTTATTAATTGGTTCTGAAATCCCGCTGCCATCTTGACAAAACATCCCATCATCCCGCACGATTTCGTAGAAACTCCGATCTCGTATTTTCTGAGTTATAATTTAAAATCAAGGAACGATAAAATGAAATCCATTTCAGCAAATGGTCGAAGTCTAATGCCGAACCTTTATATGTTCTTCATTTGCTTCGCTACTAATAACAAGAGTAACATTACTGTACATAATTCATATCCCGCAACTATCAATCCCGATTCCCGCATCCCGATCCCGTAAGAGCAGTATCCCGCTGCCACTCGAAATTGAAATTTTTGCGTCGCTTCTGTTTTTAGCTCGCAACCCGAATCCTTCACCCGAAATAGGTGGGATCCCGCGTCCTGCTATGCTTATTGTGAATCCTCTTGATTTTACTCTGACGATTTTGAAGAGTTTTAAAATGGGCACGGTATTTTCAAAATAACTGTTAAGTTAACAGTTTGGGAATGTGTCACATGGGTCCAGATGCGTCTTACAAAAAGGGAGAAAAGAAAGAAGGAGAGAGAGCGAACAAGAAAAACCCTGCCAAGTTTTAGAAAAACAATCCTGATGCCATGAAGTGTGTCATTACTTCAGAAGAACAACAGATCATGCATTGATTGGTCGCAATACAGAACGGGACAGGCATTAATAAAGCTAAGAGATGGTAATCCTTCTTAGCTACTTTTAGAGACATGTTTAAAATAAATAGTCTAAAACCGCATAACGTCCTTGTATGGCCCGAGAATGCGCACTGATTTGAAGGATTGTTTACAAATTTCTTTTCGTTAACGTTTGCCAAAGATTAAAAACAAACGTGTTCAGTCACATGAGCCAGTAAAAACAGATTTGACAGCCAAACCTTTAACCTCTGCTGTATTATAGGGATATCGGTAACAGACAGAAACAGTAGAAAATCGTACAACGTTGATGTAATTGAAGACATGTTTGTTCTAGTACGGGATCGAACGCAACTCATAACGGGTGTGGCGTGAAAACGTGCTTCGCGGGAGAAAAAAATCGACGATTTTCTCGTCTCTCCGTTGTAACCTTGGCTTTGTCACTTTCATAAGGTCGTACTTTTTTTTATCAACGCGGGAAAATTCAGATAAAATCGGTCGCACGCGCCTTGAATAGTAAATCTTTGAAATCTCCCCGTCCAGAAAGACTGATCTACTCAGTCCACGATACATCTCTAAATATAACGATGATTAAGCATTGATGATTTGTACCGTATTAAACCAAGGTCGACTCACTTAGAAGGTTAACTGATTCGAAACCAATCAAAAATCCAAGCTCTGTTCTTGTCTATCGCTTGCATCTCTATCTATCATCGATGGATCATCTGGGAAGAGTTTTGGCGCCATTTTGACGTCAAGCCTAAGACAATTGGCGCTATTGTCTAATACAATTCACTTTTGTTCCAAGTAACTTAATATCTATTCACGTTAATTTTGAGTTGATTACAAGGGGTCCCAAAGACTTGGCAAGACTTTCGTATTTTGATTTATACAAGTGGCTCCGTCGGACTGGCTTATCTAAACTAAGTTACACGATCCAGAGGATGTCATGTTGAAGTAGCTAGAAAGATAGATATCCTCGATAATAATTATTGATATAGTACACTGTGACCTCTCAGTTTTTGTGACATATATAAGGACTGTAAAAAAGACAAGCTACTGTTAGATATGGTTGAGCCACAAACCCACAGTTCTGATTTAATTGCCCCCAGAGTCCATCACCTATCATCTTTGTTTGTTTTTATTTGGGAATCTGATAGCAGAGAAGCTCCCAAATGTATGTAGCCAAGTCACTACTGGGATTATAAACTTGAATATAAACACACTTCAAAACGGGCGGCTTGTTTCTCCAAGTTCATATTACTTTTCTGCTTGTTTTGGCTTTAAAAAGTCCAAGTGACGCCTACTGCGTTCCCACACTGAGCTGATAAATTGTAAATTAAGGAATACCAACTCACAGTCAATGTGTAATGCCTTTCGATACCTTATAAGAGCTATGATCCGGTGCCCTAATAGCGGTAAATTGAATTCCTCCGCAAGGAAAAGGGACTTCAAACTGCGCTTTGCAATTTGCCGTTCAGTTCCGACCGAGATTTGTTTCTGTCTCTTAGCTCAGCCGGTTTCATCTAGAACGGAAATAATAAAAACACTCTAGGATAAACATAATGATATCTAACCGGAAAGACTCTATTCTGTTTCGATAACTCTGTTGTTATGAAGTCAATGATAGTCCATAAAACTCGATCGCGCTGAACGCATGGACATGTCACGTGACGTGTATGTCAGAAAGAGTCGAGCTTCGCAGGCCCTGTTTTTAGGCAATGTGACAGACTTACAGCAAACGTTTCAAGAAAAAATCAATTCTTTTTTTCTTCCTTTTCTTAACAAGAAATGAATCTTTCAGATGCAGTATATCACAGATATTAACTGTAACAGATTATCTTTGAACGAGGAACTTCGCCGACCCCTCAAGGCTCGACCTGTCATTATCGAGTCGAGATTAACTTTGTGACTGATTAAATAAATTTGGCCCAGGTTAAATTTCCCTGCAAAGATAAATTGTATGTTTATGAGAGATTTCTGATGAGCAGTTTATGGTACACGTCTTTGTTTGGCACTACAGCTTAGCGAAATGTAAATTTTAAATAACACAAAGAGAGAAAACTTGAAATTAGTTTTCTTGTTGAAATGAGAGTTCAAACTAAGGGACTTTTTACTGACAGCATTTTCGATACTTATCGCTTTGAAATAAAATAAGAAAAAACATCCCAGGTTTGGTTTTACTGGTGACATGTAAATCTGGAGTAGAAGGAAGCAGATTACGATTATAGCTTCATTTTAGCTTTTGAACACTAACTTTCCGAGCCCCTGGGAAAAATACTGGAAAAGTGGGCTCGAACAAAAAGAAGTGTGGCCAGCTTTAACATTGGTTCTGTCCAAGATAACATCACAAAACTCGAGTTACACTTTAGATGATCTCAAAACTCAGATAAACGCAAATTAGCCAACCTTTCTCAAGCGGTAATGGGCTCATTTTTGTGGTTATTCGCCGAGACACAGGGTCACTCCACGCGCGCGCGTGGACATGTAATAGCGTTCACCTGATTCCGTCTCTCCCGCCTCCCGGATACCACAAACTAAGAAACCCTAGCACACACCTTAATTCGTGTTGGTGGATGTACCTGTTAATAGATGTATCAGGGTACTTTCAAGTTCTCATGGTACGGGGAAATAAGTTTTCCATTCCACGTGTCAATCATCTCATTTCCGACGGACTTCAACAGATGCTATGTAAGAAATCACTAAAGTGTTGCCCAAACCTAAACCACAAGTACTAAACGAGAATAAAAACTGCTTTACATGGGCTAAAGTGTTTATTCAAGCATTTTTAGACATACAATAAACAGATTTGCTCTTTTTAATGTTCTTCAACAGATGGCAGCCTGGTTTGAACCGGGGATAGCCGGGAATAACTCCAGAATTTTTTTACAGTTGGAATGTCGTACTAACTTCCTATAACTCTGTTGTTATTTCCGGAAAAGTTGGGTTATAAAATTTACTCTTAAAAATGCTTTAGTTAGATATGTATATGTATTAGCCTGTAATACCTGACGGTCGCTTACTTTGTTGAACAGGTCCAACGCCATGTTTTTCGCTCAAATTGTTGTTGATTTTAACCATGAGAATTGTTCCATTTAAATTCGAATATTGTATCAAAAAAAGTAATGTTCATGGAATTAAGCCTTCGCTCCCTCTCTTTCTTCATTTAATCTAATACAGCAGTTGCAGTAGCAGTAGAGCAACAACAACAACAATAATCATAATAATAACTCTGTTTAGAATCTGAAATATTCTCTCTCATTTTTCATGTGTTTCACAATATGTAAAATGCCTCAGTTAACCGGTTCTTCTACGTGTCATCAAATCATATCAAATGTACAAAAATTACCTCAGTTTTAAGGAAAGGCGTGTCAGGGAAAGAGCTTATTTCCCGGAAATGAAAGTAACTACCTTCCAGACTGTTTTCCTTCCTTGGCAGACATCACTCCCTTTCTCTGTCGCTTCTCAGGAAGATTACTTTTTAAAGCGATACTTTCCTGGTGAAAACATTTGCATAGCGGGAACAGGTAACTTAAGCAGTTTCATACTGAAATAGTTTAGAGTTTAAAGTTTAAAGTTACAAGTTACAAGTTAGAGTTACATAACGTTTAGACTGTTACAAACGTTTTGTGCGCGTGCCATCTGTATTACTACTTAAATCTGCTAGCCTAGTTTATGAATGAAAATAATTCAAAGTTATTCACAAGTTGGAAAACTCTTTCTTTCTCAGAAGCGAATTAGAGTCTGAGGAACTAACTTAAAAGATGGATCCAGTCGAATTCTCTAGTTTTTAACTCCAAGCTTTGATTTTTAAAAGGGCAAAATTTCTTTGTGTGCGGAAAAGAAGTGGCTGACAGCAAAATTACTTCTGTTGATAAGTAATCAAATTTGTGCATTTTGCAGGACAGATGGTGCTATTTTCGAACTTTTTCAACTAGACCACCAAGACAGCAAAATTATAGACTCTAACTGACTAAAAGTTCGATTTTAAAATTTATTAAGTTAAGCTTTTCCACTTTTTCAAGTTAGATTTAATCTTCTTCCTCAACATTATTGTAGCAAACGGGTACATAATTCAGTACTTTACCAAACACAGCTCATTTTTGCATGAAACTACAAGCTAAGACAGATTCCTCGTACAAAAGCTCGTAAGTACTTCATCTGTAAACATGATGGAAGCTTCTTTTTACAGCTTTTACTTTTGTATAAACAATCTAGGACAGAAAGGGCTCCAGTTTGGGATTAAATTTTATGGTGAACAAACTGAATGAAGAGAGCCGAGAATTCAGCAGTGAAGCTCGAAGCTAAAAAATATTTTCAGAAGCACCGAAGGAATGAAAGCTAGAAAACGCTGAGAAACAGAGAACGTGACTCCAAACGTTTTAGTAGAATCTCGTTGTCATTTCCAACTGTTTTTCTATCCATGACCTTTCGTTATATATAACTCTTTTTACAAGGTCTTCTGTCAAGATGTTTATTGATTAAAGTCACCAGTTTTTTAAACTTCCATTTGAGTACGAAATGACACCGAAGACAAGAGCACATTTGTCAATATTTTCGTGTACAGGCGTATACTTGGCGTCAGAGTGTCTGAAATACTCCAAGCTAGAAACACGTTAAACAATCAGTCACCCGGCGAACAGAAAAGGAAAACAACAAACTCAATTCGTTAACTTCAACATTTTCCACTCCACAGTTTAACCATGCTGTGGTTAATTCAATGAACTTAACTTGACTATCTATGACTAAAATAAAATATTTTTTGGAAAGTATTAGTTTTAGCAAAAAGTCAAAAACTCCTTTCTCGAAAATTATATATACAATTTATCGAGGGAAAAAGCACCTCTTTATTTAGTCCTTTCCCAAGCAAATTGAGATTGTTGTCAGTTTTGGGTATTTTCACTAAGAGGTACCCACAAATTGTCAACTTTGGTTAGAATTCATTTTTAGACTTTTGACTTTGTTATAAGGAGTAATAATCCTATCTATGAAACCCACGAACTGTGAGAAACACAGCAAAGGAAAACCTAAAAGCATTATGTTGTTAGCACAGGCACTGTACAAATATTTATCGACAATCCCCAGCTTGTCAACATCGTTTTGTACTTGCAAACTTTACATAAATCGTACAGAAATTTTTACAATTACCTTGCGGTCGTCTGTTTAAGACAGCCACAGCAATATTTAAAATGTGAAAAACTATCGATATCTTTATTTGAAAAAATTAGATCCAATCAATACTTTTGAACTAAAATCAGGTTTGAACTCATACAATGACATCATTTCTGCTTGTTTTTTGGGAGGGGAGACTGATTTGTTTGTAGACGTCCTACAACAACACACTTATCTCGTAATAATGCACGTTCATTACTTTTTCTCTTGATATTACGGGGTTTGCCCTCGAAAAATTCTGCCCTGACCTACCATGTCAAACTCGATAGCCAAATTTTCAGTTTCATCTGTCCTCACTAGTTGCTGGAAATCAGTAAAATTGCTTCAGACATTTAGCAATATTCTTTCTTAGAAAAAAATACTTAGTCGTACTCTTTTATGAAGGTGTTTGAACTTGGTTTTAAGTCGCTGGTAATATCAAGCTAGAATGAACATTAACTAAAACCAAACATATCAAGAACAACGTTCTTAAGAGAATTCAACGATGTCAATGTAAACACAGAACATGACACGATATTACCAAAAGCCCTTCCTTCTAATCCAGGGGTATTAAACCCAACTCCGAAACTTAATGGTAGACGTCGAAGAGTTTCTAAATATTTTAACTGGTCAGCTATCATCCCACGACACTGCAAATGAACTGTAAACATTGAATACCCCTTTTTATACCCCAAGAATTTAAAACTCTGAAATCGGTTTTCCATCTAAGCACTGTATCCTTTTTGTCCTCATTAATCGTTTGCTAATCTTTCCCAAGGGCCTATACCAAATACTAAGACGAGTCACAGTTTATTTTTAGTCGCACTGTGCAGTGACTAGACTATGTGGTCTCCCCAAGTCTTAGACTCCCACAGGAGCAGATTTAATTCTCATCTTTTAGGGATGATTTTTTGTGTGGAGTCCAGGTTTTTTCGCTTCTCACCAGCAGGATCCATTAAAACCTGACAAGTTGTTTTGCTGTGTCAATATTGTGGTCACGTCCCGAGAGAGAAAAAAGATCATACGGTGCCTGAGGGTGAAGGTTGAGGTTTTGTTAACTCTAGAAGTTTTAACTTTTTTTTCGCCGTTTCTAAAATAATTACCATGCTTAGGACGTAGAGATCGAGACGAACGGGCTACGATTTAATCGGATTTCGCTTGGCTATAGGATACCAGAAAGTATTGCCCCGCCTGTATTGCCGGCCCGTGAACCTATAATCGTACATAGCTCGAGGCAGTCGCGCGCGCGAACGAGTGGAAAACAGCCAGAGCCCTCGTGGGACGGAAACCGCATTTTCAACCTTTTTATCTGCTATCAAGATATCATCGAAGTTCTGTGGCCTCATAAAGCCTTCTTCACTCTCTTCTCGTGAAAAACCGAGTCGTAAATCACTGACGCAGCACAACGTTGTCTAAAACAAATCATTTCACTGGGTACAGTCCGAATCTTGACGTATGGCCCTCTCGATCGATCGTGAACTTTGTAACCCGATATTTGGTTAAAATATCCTTAAAAATAATCAAATAAAGCTCGCCAGCAAGACTCCGGCTCATCTGTATAAGGCGGTTTGTGCTCGTGATAGCTGTCAAGAAGCTCGCATCTGATTGGCTAGTTAGTAGATTAATATGTACCGGTTCACGTGATTTTCAGCTTAATTTCAAAGGCTCCTGTCACATGTGTTGTTACATATTTGAGCTCGGTCATTCGGGTTCAGAGAGAAAAATTTTTTTGGCTTATAGACAACACAAAGTGAAGAGGAACTAAGGATATGGAACTTTCGGAGAACATACCTCTAATGGACAGGCGAATTGTCAGAGACAAGAGACTGTCTCATCTCCCACCTATAACTGTCCCTACAACTGAGGCTTTTTCACAGCCTAGAGAGCAAAGCTTGAGTTACACCAAGTGGCTCGGTAGCCTCGCTGCAGCCGGTTCTAGTAGCCCAAAGAGAGATGATAAACTCGCAGACTCTGAACGCATTAAGAGACCTATGAATGCCTTTATGGTTTGGGCTCAGGTCGAGAGGAGACGGTTGGCAGATGCTAATCCCGAGCTACACAACGCCGAGCTGAGTAAAATTTTGGGATCAACTTGGCGAGGCTTGAACGACTTGCAGAAACGTCCGTATGTCGAAGAAGCTGAGAGACTGCGATTACAGCACATGCAAGATCATCCTGATTATAAGTACAGACCGCGTAGACGAAAACATCCCAAAAGAGTTTGCAAAAGGATGATGTCTTCGTCCAGTAACAATCAGAACATCCCTCAAGGCAGTACAGCAAGTGGACCCACATCTGTGGAGGAGAGCTCTGCTTCTAATTGTGAAGATTCAAATCCATTCTCCATCCCGGGCACCCCAACGAGCCCTAGTCTACCGAGCCCGGGTTTTAGCAGTACAGTGAGCCAACAGTTTCAATTCAGAAATGAATCTCAAAAGACCCAGCTACAAAATACAACACCACCTTTTCCAGATCTGAATGAAATTGACCTGCCAACACCCGAGACTAGTCCAGCAGCAGTTGGGATGAAACCTGGAAAAGTTTTCAACTTCCCAACTACGGAAGAAGAGATACGCTACGCGCTAATGATGCTGCCAAAGCCCAATGATGCCATTGGAAAGTCCAAGTTTGACGCCTCGAAAATGGACATCTCGGAAATCTTTGGAAACGTGAACTTCTCTTCATCAGTGTACTCTCCCCCAAGTCCTTGTGGTATTCCAAGCTCTCAATCCTGCAGAAGTAACGCACAACTGGGACAACCTCCTCCTCATACAGTGCAGTTTTGTGACCTATTGCTAGATGAACTTAACAAAGCGGAGTTTGATCAGTACCTTGATGGAAGTGAGATTGACACAAGCAGCCTTGAAGACTGTTGATCTGAGCAACAGTCAACTTTAATACGCAGTTCAAAACTGCACCAGAGTTTTGTATTTTAGATTAAAGTACGTACTCCAAACATGTCGTGGACATACAGCATGAATATATTTGAATGAAGGACGAAAACGCTTCTTCAAATTGAAGACATCCTATCGCCTTTCGCCTGATATTTTCATTTTTCGATCGCTTGTATTTGTAAAGATTTTTCTGGTATTATTTAGTATATTTTGAAAGTTTTCGAGTTTACATACTTTTATCAATTGTAGTGTCGTTTTACGTAACGCAGCTTATGCATGTTGGAACAAAATAGAGATACACTTTTATATGTAGCAACTCGCGTAATTTATGGAGGGGACTTTGGTTTTAATTTATGCACTCTGCAGAGAAAATATTTTTAATTTTAAGCAGAGGAAAGGTTTGCGGTCATTAAATTACTATTTTTTGGCATTCTGTCTCTGTGTTGTCGTTTGTATCCGTTCCAGTAGCCTTGAACTTTCTCAATCTTCGACTCCTTACTAGCTTTGTTACTGGAGAGCTTACAAGAAAATCTTGATATGTACTTGAAAGCCATTGGTCAAGAGCAGTTGAAGTGCGCAACTGGCCTGTCAACACATGTCAGTTTGGACAGCCAGAAACTCCAAGGCAGATAAATGCAAAGGCTTTCTAAATCAAAAAGCAGGCATTCATGAGCCCATGCCGAGTTATCGGAGTTTAGCACTAGATGTCAACGAGTTTACGAGCTCAGGATTGTGGATTGTAGCTTTGATCAGGCGCACTAAACGATCAATCTGTTGTTAATTTGCACTTTTGTCAAGGTTTTTATGATTAGAACATTTCTAATCCCCAGTGAAAATGCATTTTAACTCTCCTTCTATTTAAGTTTTTGATTGACGTTTGTCAGAAGACGGTTGACATGAACCTTCAAACAAATCCTCCATCAAAAGCCTTTTCATTTCGCTTTGCCTGGGTTTGTAATCCCAAAAGAAAAGCTGTTCAAACATTAGCAGTCGTTGGTAATCATCTCTAATACTCTCATTCGCTACCCCTTGTGCTCTGTTATCTTACACTCATATGTACCGGAAATGATTCTTGTAGGAACATTAGAGAGACAAAGGGCTACTGAGTTGTGCTAATTATTTATTAACACGGATCGAATCGGACGTTCACTCCGGGTGTCACTCGAGGTGATGTAAATAATTTCGCACTCAACAAAACTTTCCCTATCTTGTACAAAACAGGATTATTGCTTAGAATCTTCAAAAGGATCCGAAATTTCGTGTAACCATAGAATTCATGTAATGCAGTTATTTTGTTTTAACCCTAGAATTGCTGAAATATCTTTGGAGACGTTTCAAATATTTAAAAAAAAGATCAAGGAAAGGCGAAGAAGGCTTACTGATTTAATAATAGACCAAAGGAATACTTTATTTTGACTTCGGCGATAAGATTAACCGAGTCCATCATTTATCTTTCGTAATGTGATTCGTAAACTAGACGGATTGGCTTTTGTGTTTACTATAACATAGTGTCCCTAGTGCAGTGCACATCTGATCCATCCAGGGCCTATACCCGGGGGAGATAAGAGATAAGATCCAGCCACAGAAACTTGACAATCAAACTGATATTCTAGATGCTATTAATGGTGATGTAAGTGGAATCTCTTACCGCAAAAACGGCTTGAAATACGTCAGGGGAAAAATTGGGCTAAAAATATTAATTAGCGCAGGCGCGTGGC
>JAADYU020020344.1:0-10543 GCA_011763375.2 Heteractis magnifica
ATGCATTCCGGATTCATCCGTCGCGAAATAAACCGCAATAAAATGAACAAGCAAGCAATACAATAATGATACATTAAAAACAATCGGTTATTCATTCAAACAAACAAACAAACCAAACAAAATAGTCTAAAGGTGCAACAAAATCGTGCAACTTGTCATGCAACATTAATGAGTTGCAAGTTGCAGAGAATATATTGCTCGTATTACCACTCCGCGCAATTTTTTGTTGTTACGAAGATGGCTTCTACTTCGTGCAACAAAGAAATATTGCTGCGCGCGGATTGGTAAAACGAGCAATATATATTCTCTGCAACTTGCAACGCAACAATGTTGCATAACAAGTTGCACGATTTCGTTGCCCGTATTACCGCACCTTAAGTGGAATGGATAAAATCTTCGAAACATATATACCTTATTGACATGCGCACCAACCAGCCCATGACAAGGCATCTGTGTTTCAATCTCTTGTGTATTTGGACAGATGTCATTCACTTTTGTCATGCGCCAACTATTCCCAAACTGAGCTACAGACTTCGTCCTCTGACCATTCAAAGTCACAAAATCGTCCTCTGGCACACCATTGTAGTTACCACAGAGACCGCACGTGGTGTTCACGTGACTGGACGTAAGATGAATATAGATGCTATCTTGACCATCCCAAAGCACCGTCAGTCCACTGTAACCATGAACCAAGACGTAACTGGAAACTCTTTCAATGATGACATTGTTGACTATGTGTGGTAGGGTGACGTTGGATTTGTCCACTTGTACTTGTTGAGACTCGAGATGAATCTTGGAATGAGATAACACGTGAACAGGAAGAACTTAGCGCCTGAATAGCGCGCACATAATGGAAAAACTTCTTTCGTTGCTGATTACCTAATTTTAGCTATGAAATTGTAGTATGGCTTTATTGTATTGTGCTTTTTTAGAATGCAATTGGCTCGTTAAGGACAGACACAAAGACTTATATCAGCATAGATAAAAGTGGCACTCGACGTTTCCGAACTGCGCACATCAGATTGATTGGACATGGCGCGTGATTCTTCCATGATCGCGGCACGGCACGGTACGAAACGAACGTACGTACCATGAGGTTTCACAGTCATGACAAAAGCGCATGATATCACATACCTTGATATTAGATCCGCCAAGATAAAGGTTAACAGAGCGTTTACAACCAGAATGGCCGACACACGAGGGATCATGATACACGTGAACTGAGAACGTGTCATCCTGACAGTCATGGACAAGTTTGTACGTACACCGTCCGGGGAAGAAAAAATATCGACCATCGAAGGTGCGGTAATGAGAGCGCCACGTGTAGCAGAGGTTAGGTTCATTGAATATTGAGGATACTGCTGTGGATGCAGAGAGTACAGGGTCAATGGTGAATATATAGACAAGTCTGCTCATTGGACTTCTTGGAGGGGAACGGGGACGCATTCTATAAAAAAATTCCACTTCTCTGTGATCCATAAAAAAAGCAAAAGAAAGCAAAAGAAAGAAAAAAAGAAAGAAAAACACGCATTCACAAATCGCAACTGACACAACAGCGAAAATTTTGCTAATTCACTCATGTTTCCTGTGGTAAATTGTAATACACAATTACACACAATGGGTATATTAAAATATCGGCCTTTTAGATAACCTACCACTTTTTGTTGACGCCGTGAAGGGTTTTGATGTGACTTTAACCAGCGCTACAAGGACATACAATATATCAATAACTCAGTATAGTTCCAACATGCATGGCGGCGGACTAGCTTTTTATCACCCCCAGGGTATAACTATACATTATACTCTCCAACCTTCCCTCCCCCCTTGATGTCAACGTGACCCGTATCACTTTATCTCCCATCCCCAATCCACCCACCCCACCCGCGATGTCAAAGGTGACTCGTATCACTTTATCTCCCATCCCAAATCCACCCACCCCACCCGCGATGTCAAAGGTGACCCCATCTTGGTTTTACGTATCACTTCATCTACCATCCCCATAAGCTCTTCCCAGATCTCTAGTACACCATTCAGCTTGTTCTCGTCTCCCGCATAGCACAGCCTGCTTAGTTAACTGTGATTTAGCATTACAGGAAACGTACTTACCGTACTGACAAAAGGGACCGACATAATTAGCTGGGCAGGAACAGACGTTATTAACGACACACTGCCCACCATTGATACAAGCAGGATTACAGCTGACTAAGTAAGGAAACAATACATCATGGGAACAAAATATTAACTATTATTTTGGTATTTCTTGGAAAATGATTAATTTTTTCGCAGTGAAAACAGCGCACTTCCGAGTTCTCGTAAAAAGCTGCATGAAAGCGAGGCTTCGTGCGAAATTACGCTTGGTGGCGCGAAATAACTGACATTTATTTGACTTTTTCTGTTGCATAAAAGTTTATTTTTACGAGTGAACCGCGAACAAGTCATAGAGAAAAGAGTGACAACAGAACAAGTCAGTCGTTTCACGGCCACGTACAAAGTCTGATGTCGCAAGCCTCTCTTTTTTGCATCATTTTCGAGAACTCGGAAATGTACTATTCATCAAACGTATGCAATTATGATTCCTTTATCCACCATCACGATCGTGACACAGAGTTACCCACTTACGCGATTCAACCACTATCAGTACGAACGTGATCCCAATTAACAAGCACAAAGCACATCATATTAACGCCATTTCACGTTCACGACTAACACGTTCACGATCCGCAAGTCACGATTTCAATTGTAGACCGGATTTCGTATGAGTGAGAAAAAATACGACAAATCCGTGGCTGTACCGTAGCAGTATACCGTACCTTACCGTGCCCGTAACTACGCGTTGTGATTGGATGATTCACACGAAAACAATGGGAAGCCATTTCAGTGTTACAGCATACCGTACCGTGTACGTGCTGTCAGTACCGTACATTTCCCAATCATACGAACAACGCCCTAATAACCACAGTAGCTCACCATTTATTCTACTGGAATTGGCGATCGATAGGACTGGTGGAACGCACTGCAAACTACCACAAGCGGTTGGACAACACTTCACATTAGTAAGGCAATCATCGTCCCGTGTACAGTTCCTGGTACAGGAGATACCCGTTGTGTTGGTTGATGCTACCGGGCATCGCCCTGGTTTAGTTTGACTAAGCTGTCTTTTGTCATATTGAATATCATTTGGATTCACCCCTAGAAACGTAAAAGCGACAGTCAGTTCTTGCGTACAAAGCACTGTACATCCAGCTTGTTTTATCTTACTCTCTGAACACGTCTTTCCTTTCCATCCATTGCAGCATTTCTTTACGATTCGGAACGCTGTCTCCGCTACTCGACGTTTGGCGGGTTCGTTGACAAAGCTTTGAATCAAAACAATACAAAGAATGTTATTGTAAATGAGTGTACGTTAAGGCGTGTGAAAAATAGCACGGAAAAGAAGTCAAATCAAAAAATAAAAGAGATGTCAATACCAGTTTATTTAAAACAAAAAAAACACTTAGTTAGAAAAACACAGATGTTACCGGCTGAAGAAACTACCAGACGTCTATAAACTAAACAAATAATGGCACTGAAAGACGTAATGTATTTGTGCAAGCATTACTGTGGTAATATCAGAAACGTTTTTACCGATAAAAACAGCCAGACATGTTCAACATGATGTTCTCAATTAACTTTTAGAGCGATCATCTTGTTTCAGTGATCTATGGCTGTCAGCTTGGATAAATTGAACACAAGAACAAAAAAAGATAGAAATTTTTTTCAAGGTTGCACAATTATTCCAAGTCCAAGAAATGATCCTCCTCATTGAAAATAAACTTTGTTTGTCTATTTTTAGATTTTGTTCTTTTTTCGGTCGAGGCCCGTCAAGTTTGGAATCAATCGATTCTCGCTTTCCCTTTAGTTTGTTTCTTTTCTTTTCCGTTCATTATCTTCTTTCTGTTGGGCTAGACCTTCAATCTAATTTCAAGCACGTTTCTAGTTGGTATTTACCTGTGTCTTGTACAGTTTCTAACTTGTTTCAGACGACCATTCAACTTGGTTCCCATTAGACATGGTACTTTAACTGCCTTTAACACACGTATGGAGTATTGTTTTACCCGCCAGTGTCTGTATGGTTGACGAAACGAACACCAGCGATTCTGTTTGTTCTTTTGCGTTTGAGCCTCTGCTAACGCCTCGAGGTCATCAAGTCTGAGAATGAAGTCAAATTTACCAAACACGACTTTCAAAGAACTCTATCGAATAGTTACACGAGCTGCGCGCGAATTAAAAAAATCGTTAGTTACGATGTAGCATACTTTAGTTTGGGGTGATTTGTATAAGTAAGCGCAATACCTTCTGCAGTCTCCCTTATCCCTCCCTCCCTCAATTAGGTTTGTATTAGCTACATCTTTGGCAATTATTAAAGAAATCGATTGATCGGAAGACTTGGAACCTCCCTGACCACGCCCATACGCTGAGTCTTTTCGCGATGCACGACAGGATCAGTCATCTTATAAATCGTATAAAAATCGTATAAAATAATAATAATAATAATAAAAAAAACCCCAAATCGTTGTTTTATTCGAACTCGCTGGAGAGTGACTGTCTCCCGAGCCAGAGGTTCATGTTTTCGTTAAATCGTATTTGAGTTTAGAAGTTGGTTTCGCGGAGAAAGGAAAACCGGAGAAAAACCCCCGAAGCACCGGAGAGAACCAACAAACAACTCGCGTATGGCGGGTCCAGGGATGGAACTCACCAACACAGCGACGAGAGTAAAGCATTAGTCATAGTAACGCACGCCACCTGCATGTGCTTCACGTGGATTATCATTGCGCATTTGAGATCAATTGCTTTGTCACATACTGATTTTTGAGATTCAAACTCCGTAGAGTGACAGGACCAAAACAAAATTTGTTTTCAAGATACCATCGTACCGTGCGCGGCTTTTTTATTTATTTTTTCTTTTCTTTTCTTTTGACGATATATTTTTCAGTTGGAGAAAACAAATTAAAACTGGCAACACTGGATTTGAAAACGCAACGTTTAACTTCACGGGTTTAGCTTCCACGTGGACGGAAACTCCAAAAAAAAACCGGAAAATGCATTCCGTGCAAAAATTATAAATCAGACTGCACGGTACTGGTACAGACATGTCCCATTAAAGATCCGCGGAGTTTTCTTAGAAAGTTTACCCTTCTAGACAGTTCAACATTTCTAAATTAGACTTATTAAACTCTTACGATTTAAACGAAAACAATACTTTTCCATAAAACACATTAAAGCACTTAAACAGCTGCGAGGTGTGAACTTCCTTCCCAAAAAAACATGAGCAAACACTTGCTTTAACGCTCAGTCAGACCTACTTGAAGAGCAAGGTAAACAAACGAGAGAACTACTTACTTTAAGACTTAAATAACTGCGATAAAAGGCGGAAGAAATGCCAGAACAGATTTGCACAATCACGCGCCTTTTCTATTTTTACGCGCTATTTCGTAATTTTCCAAATGCGCCATCACTCTATAGCATCGTTAACGATTAGTTCTTTTATATTGTATTTTCATTCATGTTTCTTCAAAAACGATGGTTCAATGAAATTCACTTTCGTTTACGATGGTTTTGGTGCTATAGGTTTTACTTTTAGTAAAAAATAAAACAAAACCAGCGAGACGAAATAAACTGAATAGAGCACAGCGCAACATGTAACAACGATTATATGGCAAGGTAATTTCTCGCGCTCTCATTGGCCAATTTGTGGTCCATTACTTACAGTACGGACCACCAAACTTATTTTTGAATTTACCTTGCCATATAATAAACATCTTCTTACCTTGCTTGCTCGGTCTGTACGTAAGTTACGGAACCTCGGGTTTTTCTACCACTTTTTATGGCCAGTGCGCTACGCGCTTGGGCCATAAGGCAGCGGAAAAAACTCGGTCCGTAACTTATGGCACGGCTCTCGCGTTCGGTAGGTATTTATTAATTTACAGAAATTGACTGCATTTTGTATACTTACAAAGAAATTTCATTGTCTAACGATTGGACTGGCACTGTACCAACCAACCAACCCACCAAGACTGCAAGGTGTATCCAAGAAACCATTTCTGGGATTTTTTCCGGAACGTGATTTTACAATATTCTGGTGCTAAGAACAGTATATGCAACGCTTACTTGTTGTTCTATACACCTTAGCCTTTTCGCGTGCACTGAAGTTGAGTCAGCCCTGCAGATATGTACGTAATTGATTGTAACAGAAATTTGATTCCTTGAGTCTGGATTTTAGAGAAAGTTCTCTTTGATCGTAATCAGACAAATTGCTCAAATCGTAACCGAGGACTTTGGCAGAGCTTTTACGGGATTAAAGAGCTTCGGCATGATTAACCAATCAGCAACTGTTTCTGACAAACTTAAATGACAAGACGAAGATTTCCTAAATTGAAATGCAAGCAAGGAAAAAATTTTCTGAGAGAGTTAGCTAGTTGAGCTTGTCCCATCTGCCGGTTTTAGAAAAATTTAAATTAATAAATCTGCTTCTCAATATTGCCTTTACTCTCTTATTGGTCAAATTTAAAAATCTGCGGAAAATCAGAACCAGCACTGATTGCAGGAAGTTGGAAAAGAAGGGGGTTTACAGTTGCAATTTAGGGGGCTCAGCCCCTGGATCTCCCCTCCCTGTCAGGAGACAATACAGCATTTATTTCATTGATTCCAAACCATATGTAAATGGGCATGTTGCAAGATGCTATTGCTCAAATAAAGATTCCTAAGATTCTGTATGCAACAGCTATAACTTTACATATGAAATCATAACTGAAGTACAATACCTTTATCAAAGAGTGTACAGTATCATGGAAAGTTTAACACTTTTCACCAAAGATTTATTATTTTATTGTTTTCCAATAACACCTAGAAATAAAACTGTCAGTTTTACAAAGCAACTGCAGATTCAATGATCACAATTTTTTCCAACCACAATGGTTTTGAAAACTTTAGCATACAAAGAAAGTGTATGAAAAAAATAGTATGACATTCACATGTATGCACAAGTGTCTAGCTGGCCTCTTCAGCGAGTCTTTCAGCTTTTGCAACAGCCTCTTCAATGTCTCCTACCATGTAGAAAGCTACCTCAGGCAGATGGTCCATTTCACCTGAAGGATTGACAAGAAATAGTAAGATAATAGAATTTCCCTTTTCCTAAATAGACCTTTTTCTCAAGGTTGCATGTGCATCCAAACTTGACGGACCACAAAACCACAAAACACAAATTTAGCAAAATGGAGGACAAAGCTTTTATTCAAAGAGGGAAATAATCAATTTTGTAAAAACTTATTGAAAAATTTCAAAGAAGTATATGATAACTTTCATATAAAGCTCCTCTTCTGATATTGTGGCCAATCAAATTCCTTGGATTTGGATGAGTGTGCAGCCTTGAGATACAGGTCTATTAAAAATTTGGCATAAGGAAAGCAAAACTGTTGATTACTTACCTCTCAAGATTTTGCCAAAGCCAGAAATTGTATCCTCGAAAAGAAAATTAACAAGTTACTTACCACAACAATTAATGCTATAATATGCTAATTAATACAAAATACAACACCACTGTAATAACATACCTTAAGGGTTACAAGTTTTCCTTTATGTCCAGTGAATACCTCAGCTGTCACAAAAGGTTGTGAAAGGAATTTCTGGATCTTACGGGCACGGGAGACTGTCAGCTTGTCGTCCTCAGACAATTCATCCATACCCAAGATAGCAATGATATCTTGTAGGGACTTGTAGTCCTAATATTTGATTTAGTCAAGTTAGTAACCTCGTAACGAATATAATAACAAAACAGGCTTGACCAGTGAAGTTTTTTTAAGATAAAATGTGACAATGATAAAATAAAAAACACCAGTCATTATGTTCCAGGGTTCAAAATAACTTTTCAGTTTGATACTGCATTTTGTAGGCTTTTCCTCAAGACTCAATTTTTCCAAAGGCTGTTTAAAAATATTAAAAACATTCACATATGATAGGTACCATTATCTCCTCCATCTAAATTAAATTACACTGAAATCATATCAAGCAGTTTTTGTGCTCTTCTCAGCTTTTCATTCTGTTATGTTTTAAAAAACTAATTTTTCATTTTTCAATCAACAAATCCCCAGCAGACTTAAAATTGCTAGCTGCTATTTTGAACCCTCGTGATGTTCAGTGAATGACCTTCCATTAATATGACCTTCAATGTGTTAAGAACAATAAAGTCAGTAAAGATAACATTGTAGTTTTACCTGGAGAATCTTCTGTACACCTCGTGCAGTTTCATAATGTTCAGTTCCTACAATATTTGGGTCCATGATACGAGAAATAGAATCTAGAGGATCGACAGCAGGGTAGATACCCAATTCGGCAATACCACGTGACAAGACAGTTGTAGCATCCAAGTGAGCAAAGGTAGTGGCTGGAGCAGGATCTGTCAAGTCATCTGCTGGCACATAAATAGCCTGCAATAAAAACACTTCTTGATCACTTGGAATGACCTTAACAAAACCAGTTATAGATAATCCAAAAGAAATGTAAGTCCTTAGGACAAATACTTTTGTACATGGGAAAGGCATAATGTTTTGAATATTCAAACAGCATACGTACCTGTACTGAGGTGATAGATCCCTTCTTTGTGGTGGTAATTCTTTCTTGCATAGTACCCATATCAGTGGCAAGAGTAGGCTGGTATCCTACAGCAGATGGAATACGACCAAGCAGAGCTGATACCTATTCAAAAGAGTAAGGATAGAATGAACAAAAGATTGAAAACACTTATTTTGTCCTAAAATCTTTGGAAAATTTTAGACACACCTCTGAACCAGCCTGGGTGAAACGGAAGATGTTGTCAATGAACAGCAACACATCTTGACCTTCAGCATCACGGAAATATTCTGCAACAGTCAGACCTGAAAGGGCCACTCTAGCTCTGGCACCTGGGGGTTCATTCATTTGTCCATATACAAGTGCGACCTAAATAAAACATAAAACAGGTATGTCAATATTTCTCAGTATTACTGTAGTAAATTTAGGGTCAAAATCAATGAAAATAAAGAATGCAAAGTAAAGCACCTTGGAGCTTTTGTCTTTAAGGTTAATGACACCTGACATGATCATCTCATGATACAAGTCATTGCCTTCACGAGTTCTTTCACCAACACCAGCAAACACTGAATAACCACCATGAGCCTTAGCAACATTGTTGATCAACTCCATAATTAGTACAGTCTTGCCGACACCAGCTCCTCCAAACAATCCTAGGAAAGGAAACCACAAATCAGATTAATAGTGAAGTATATAGCTATTTCAAAAAAGGTTGACAGAGCGAATGGCGATCGGCAATTACATGACTGAAAGGAACTGTGGAGCTATAAGAATTTCTTCACATTCATTACCAAAACCCTAAATAATGCTTGCTAAAGATCTTCACTAAATTGTAAAGGCATTTTTAGGTATTTAAGAAATGAATATGAAGAAATTCTTATTGCTCCACAGTTCCTTTCAGTTGTGCAATCACCAATCACTGATCACCATTTGCCATTCGCTTTGTCAACCTTTGTTGAAACAGCTATATATTATATTATTGGGTATTCATCAATAAATAAACATACATACACATATCTGTAGTATACTACATACCAATCTTTCCTCCCTTTACATAGGGTGCAAGAAGATCTACAACTTTAATTCCAGTTTCAAGAATCTCTTGTTCTGTACCCATATCTACAAAACTTGGGGCTTCAGCATGAATAGCAGCTCTCCTACAAGTAACAAGTTGACATTTCAGAATATACTGACAACACTACTAAATCAATAGCTCCACAGTTTTCCCCTGTCCAGTAAACTGAAAGCTTTCACAGAAATTAAAATACAGTTAATTCAAGTAATTACTTCATGAATCATTTGCTTACTTCTCAGTTGGAATGGGACCTCTCTCATCAATAGGTTCACCAATGACATTAATAATTCTTCCTAGAGTTTCAGGTCCTACTGGGATTGTGATTGGACCACCATTATCTACACATTTATTTCCACGGACAAGACCTTCTGTACCATCCATAGCAATAGTACGTACAGTCTTTTCACCTATAAGAAAAACAATAGGTTAATCACTAGATTTATGTTTACTTCTATAAACCAGCCCAGTCATTTATCCAATGCTTTCAAGTGGCGTACTACTAATTAGTAGAAACCCACATACTATCACAAATCCTACAATCTGATTGGCTAACATACTATTGAGTTACAGATGGTGAGTAGCAATAAAGCCATCATTTTGTGCTAAAAAAAACCATTAAAATCAATAAATATTGGTATGAATTCGAAGGTAGTAAGCTAGTGGGTTTCTACTAAAACAATTAGACTACTCGTTCTCGTTTTCTACGAGTCAAATAATCAACTTGGCACTATGTGCCTTGTTGACTATCTATGGACTCATAGAAAATTCATACATGTAGTCTAATTGTTAATATCCTATCCTTCACATATAAACTACTGCCTCAAAGAAGAGTTGCTAAATGTGTGTACAAATAATAACAAAGAT
>JAADYU020020455.1:0-10542 GCA_011763375.2 Heteractis magnifica
GTTGAGCATCGGTCTGTTGTATGGGAGGTCGTGGGTTCAATCTCCGCTTGTACCAACACTCAGAGTCTTAAATAATTGAGGAGAAGGTGCTGACTTTGCTCTGAAATATACCTGCAAATGGTTAGACCCTCACCGTAGCTCGGATAACCACGTAAATGGCGGTTCCGTTTCCTTCAGAAACGTTAAACATAAAGGGCCACAAGTTTATATTTGCTTAGTTGCAACTATCAAGTGTCACCCTCTCTAAATAAAGCCTATTAAACACATATTTTTTTAATGTTTCTTTTGTAAACAGTTTATTTGTCAATAATGGACAGTAATAGCGAACTTAGGATCTATTCGAAGGATTCTGCAGCCAGTTCCTTCGTCTTCCAGATGGTAATGTATCACAGTCCTGGATGACAAATATTTAATCTCTTTTGTTAGAGTGTTCTAAATGAGCATTTTTTACCTCGACAGAACACTACATTGACAAATGCTCAGAGCGTTCTGCCTGTAGTCATCAATGATCCTTTTGCTGGAGAAGTACAGATGTTAGTCACTGCAGTCAGCGGTGATGCTGTATCTCCTATTCTTGTTCCTGTTAGACTCTCACCTCAAGCTGACTTCATACCAAGGTACAAAACCTTGTCTCTTAACCCTAGAGAGGATATCAGATATTCCTGCACCTTTGAAAATTCCCGGATGTATGTCATAATTTGGCTTCTAAAAAAATTAAATCTCCATTCCTGGGGTGCGTCTGACGTCATAGCCGCCATATTGGTTGAATTTAAGAAAAAGATTTGGTCTGATATTCTTTTGTTATATCATTCAACATGGCGGCCGTGTCTTTTGTCCTTTTATTCTCATAGGAAGGGATGCATACGATAAATGTGTTAATTATATTGTTTTTCAGTACAATAAAATTAGTCTACGTAATTAGTCCCGCGATAACACGTATTTTGGTACTCATGGAACTTTTAGTTGTAATAGTTGTCGACTGGCTGTTGTTAGTAAAAGAGAAACGCTCGAGAAAAGTTTTTATTTTTCATTTCACCAACAGAAAAGGACAACTTACTTTTGAAAACGGAGAAACGGAACTCGAACTGGACTTTACCATCCTTCAAGATACGACACCCGAAAAAGACGAATCATTTTCCATTGTCCTGAGCAATGCTTCAGGAAAGGCTGTGATTGGCTCAAACAAACAATTGACCATCACAATATTATCCAATAACAACGCTCATGGTAGATTAGGATTCAGTGATGACTCGTTGGAGAAAATCCAACCCGAGTTACAGCAAGACGCTGTAGTCAGTTTTGAAGTGGTAAGGGAGTATGGACAGTTTGGCCGTGTGGTAGTGTTGTGGAATGCAACTGGAAACTTTAGACCCGACGATATCTCACCTGTATCGGGAGCTCTTGTGTTCGCAGATGGAGAGAACCGACGCAACATATCTATAACTGTGCGTAAGGACAATGTACCCGAACTGGATGAAAAAGTCCAAATTAGGCAAGTACTTTTTTAGGGAAGGTTTTGCAGAGATCGAAGGAGTTTTGACTTTATTTTGTCATGGAAGCCCAAAAATATTTTCTTGATGTTTGCATGTGCTCTATATATCACCATGGGAACATTCATTGTTTGTAATCACATTTATGTCTCTATTTTGAGTACTCTTTGAATGTCGTTTTTTTCAATTGTCTGGTCCATACCCTGTGCATGCGGGGTAAATTATGGTCATTCACATTGTACTTGAAGCAAAGTAACCTGCATCCGTTTTCGCATCCGTATCTGCATCGTTTAATTTGCAATAACTGAGATTATTATGACAGTTGTGCCTATTATTATTACAGTTGTTGTGCCCGCAATAGCATAATCTTTTTCAAAAAAAAAAAAAGAAAAAAAAAAGAAAAGAAAAGAAAAAAAAGGAATATAAGCTAAGTGAGGCTAGTATCGGGTCTATACAATACTATGTCTTGTTGTCTAATTTACAACTCAATCTCTGGCATCCATAAGATCTGCCATTGTGCTAATTGGAGCTATTTTTAAATTTATTTCCAGACTTATTGGATTGAATGAAACCGGTTCTTCCGAACCAGGCCGTGGAGCACTCATCAACTCAGCACGTGCCTTGGCAACGCTGACAATCCCTGGCAACGATGAGCCACATGGCGTTCTCGGCTGGTCAAATACCTTGTATCTTTCCCAGGAAGCAATGTCGAGCAATAAGAGCATAACTGTGAGCATTAGAAGACACGGTGGGTTGATAGGTGGTGTGACGGTATTGTACGAGACGGTACAGCCACTAGGTGGGTTGCATGGCAACGAGCAAGCAGCCGTAGCAGGTGTTGACTTCGTTGTGAAACACGGCCAGATTACTATCCCGGATGGAGTCAACTCAAGTCACGTGACCTTTGACGTTATTCATGTAAGTGCTTTTAGGGCTGATCTGATCTACTATAGAGGTTTTGCACGACCACGTGACGGCAGCCATGTTGCATGGCAAAACAATAAAATCTCTTTCCCCTAAGGGATTGAATTCTTTCTCGTGTAAAACTATTTTATTGTTTCTGCCATGCAACATGGCAGCCGTGCAAAACCTCTATTTATACTGTTATCCAGGAATAGTTTTTTTTTTTCTGAATCCCTGGTCGCCATCATACTAGCTCCAGTTTCCTGCGTCTTTTCAAAAATATGGGGGTGGAGGGGGGAGGGGGGGTGGTCATGTGGAAAGTTGAAAGTCGATATTCCGTGAATCAAGATTCAAAAATTAAAAAGTAGTTAATCACTTTGCATTTTTCGAATTCCGTTTCGAAATTTTGACTTGGCATCGAGCTTGGCCACTCTCGGCTGCCGTATTCCATAGTAGTTGGTCAATAAGAATGCCGGCTCATAGTGCCCCTTTATCCCTTGAGTAGATTAAGGCTTTTATTTCTCAGTGAGTTATGGACTTTGGACTATTTCGTCACTGGTTCATTTTCTAACTAGTTAGATGAATGATTTTTATTTTTCATTTTTGCTTTCTTAGAGAAACTTTTCTTCATCAAACAAATTGTTTTACGTCAACATTACAGCGGTCACTCTTGCCCCAGGCTCTCCAACAACTCCTCTGGTTACAAACTCACCGCGCGTCGACACTCGCACGAGGCTCCTCGAGGTCGTTATATCTCAGATCAACCAGTCTCTGGGTGAACTAAGCTTCAATGTTTCTGAATCTCAGACGACAGAAGGCTCTAGTTTGATGCTAGAAGTGATGCGTACTGGAAGCGTAGCCGGGGTAGTAGGGTTACATTATTCAGTGAAGCCTCGTACTCATGGACCGATAGCACCAGCCACCACTTCGGACTTTGACCCAAAAGAAGGAACGTTGTACTTTAACCCTGGAGAAACATTCAAAGCCATTAATATTACAGTCATAGATGATGGCGTGCCAGAAGTGGACGAGGCGTTTTACGTAACAATAGAACGACCAATCAATGGTGTTAAAATCGGATCCAAGAGAAGAGTGGATGTAGTTATCAAAGCCAATGATGATCCTTATGGAGTGTTTGGGTAATTGTGTGATTTTCACATTTCAGTGTATCATAAAAAATATTCTAATGTGCTATGACATCTAAACTCGACACGCCAAGTGTATATTTCATATCACTATTATAAAACTTCTGTGCGCGCTTGCGGTGTCGTAACCGATAATGTTATGCATGTCTAAGCATTTTAATTGGAGGAACAGTTATTTTGCGCGCTGTGCTCTTCTGATTGTTGTTCAACATACGAAATCTCAACCATCCTTTACTAATATGTGCAATCACCGACTTCCTTGTGTATGTGTGTTTTTTATCTTGCTGTTATTTAACCTGTTTGTTATTTTCAGCTTCAAAGTGTCTTCTATCTCTGCCAACACCGTCCGAGAAGGGAACTCGCTTCGTCTCGAAGTCCAGAGGCTTGGTGGCTCATTCAGAAAGGTTCATGTCACGTGGAGTTTATCACAGACTGCGGTGGGCCAGATCTCTCCATTCAATGGAACATTAACGTTCCAAGAGGTATGTAATGTCTGCGATTCTTTGTCTATTCTTCTTAACGAAGCGAAGATGGTGTGTATATGGTACTAATGCGTCGCTTCTCACCGCTGTGTTCGTGGGCTCAATACTTTGACTTGCTTGTGTGTGTGGAGTTGTTTGTTGGTTTTCTCCTGCAAACTCCTGCGAAGGGTTTTCAACTAAATACTGATTCGCTCGTGGAACGAGTGCCACACCGGTTTGAAAATTCATAAAATCTTTGGGGAAATTGGTTCACAATCAAATCTGCTGTGTTTAATTTTGAGTTCTTCGTGTAAACAATCATGATCTTATCATGCATTGAGGAAGCGAGGAAGCGTGAATGAATAGGAAACGATAAGGTAAATTCGTAGTCGAACTATGACCATAAGTACGCGTGGTGATTGGATGATTTACTCGAAAACAATGGAAAACAGTTATATCTTACCGTGTTCGTGCTGTAATTCAGTACATTGCATTTCCCAATCATATTTCAAATACCTTAGAAAATGCGTCCCTCTGCTGACCCTCTGTTGACGGGGCAATAACCTACGTTCGAGATGTTTTAAAGAGCCATTTTGGGATGCTAGAGCGAAGCTCCCAGGAATACAGCTTTGTTGCATACATGAACTGCTCAAATATTCTTTGAAAAATACTCTTTTAAATGGCTTTCTACTGCGCGGCAACCCTATTTGAAAACGGCTCCGTGAAGTGCCATCAACTGTCTTTTCATGCTTTTCCATTGGACAAGAGGCAACTGAGAAAGATTTGACAAGCTTTTTTTTTTTTCGATTGCATACCAAGTTGGAAGTGTCCAAACACTCTACCATCTGTTCCGAGCATTTCAGGCCAGATGATTCCAAGGAAACGTTAACAAATCGTATCATTATTCCTGGGAGCCTCGTTCTGAAATCTTGCTCCAGCCTCCCAAGCTAGCTCTTCCAAACATCTCGAACTAAGGCTATCAAATGGTTATTCCACAGGGTGACCGGTCGAAGTACATCGTCTTGGTAGCAATCAATGATTCCATCCCTGAACCGGCACAGTTATACAGATGTATCCTTGAGACAGTGGATAATGATGCGAAGATCAATGCTTCCTACAAGACTGCTGATATAGAAATACCAGCCAATGATAAAGCTGAAGGAATCATCGCGATTGATCCGTCAACAAGACATCTGTTGGTAGGCGAACCGACGCTCGGTTATGATGGAGTTTTCACTATAAGGTTGGTGATTTTGTGGTTATAGCTGTGTTATAGTACTAGTTAGTTTTGTTAATGTCATCGTTATGGTTAACCGTCTTGTTACTGTTATTGATGTTGATGCTGTTAATTTTTTTATAGTTGTTGTTGCTGTTTTGTTGATCATGTTGATGCTGTGGTTGTGGTAGTGGTGGTGAAAGTGGGTTGTCTTAATTCTAGTTGTTACTTTTGTTGTTGTAAATAATGATATTATTGATGCTGTTGTTGTGGTAGTGGTGATAATGGTGGTTTTTCTGGTTGTCTTTGCTTTGGTTGTGGTTATTGCGGTTTAGTTTCTTTACCCCGGTTGATAACATCAGGAAATCCTGGATTTGATGGTAAAAAAATTTAGGGGATATCCTTTGGTTCAAGAAACTGAAAAATATATGTATATATAATTGTATTTAAGATTTGCCCGTAGGCTGCTGCTGTACAATAGTACTCCAATTCCCCTTCGCGGTACATTGTACCAAATCCTAATCCCTTCAAACCCCTGAACCCATCTCATAATTGACACATTAAGAAATCATTAGTTGACATTGAGGATGGTCGAGACATTTGGAAATCCTTAAAGATCTTTTCAAAATTGACCATTATACAGGAAAAGAAGTTAAGTGGAAATCTTGGGGTATAGATAAAGAATATATGTTCTCAACTGGGAGAGCGTGAGGGAAGGGGAGGTTTACAAAAATCAGTTGCACTAGCCTACCTTTCATTACCATTTGATTAACAGGGTTCTGCGTGGTGTTGGTCAGATCGGCCAGGCCTTTTTTTCCTGGAAAATAGCACTCACATCTTCGACTGGCTCTTCGCCTGCCGATACATTCAACGTATCATCAGAAAACAATGTGAGATTTGCTAGTGGAGTCAAGAGCATCCCAATTGTAATACAGGTATGATGTGAATAGAGCGTATTTCGTATAAGTGGGAAAGAATACGGCAAATTATTAGCCCTACCGTAGCATATACCCTGCTTTAACGTTACCGTACTACGCGCTGTGATTGGATGATTAGCACGAATACAATGTGAAGCCATTTCAGTGCTCCGGCATACTCATCATCATCTGCATTGTTTCCCACTACGCGCGTTTCCGGCCTTTGAGCGCTTCTGTATGGATAGCGCGAGGAATCTCCATAAAGTCCGATAGCTTCACCATTATTCTTCTAACCTATTGGGTGTCTATACCCAGCAGGGATTCTATCCTAGTCCGTATTGTCCGAGATGTTCTTCTATCAAAAAGAATCTGCTTCTGAAGTCAACTATTTTCCATTCTGCAGATATGCGCAACGTACTTAAGTCAGTACCGTACGTTTCCCACTTATACGAATGACCATAAAACAATGGTTTTAAGTCGCGGTTGCAGTAGAACGATGTATGATTTCACTGCATTTTGTCTAACCGGCCTATGCAAGCGAATTCAGGAAAGATCTATCATGGAACCCGCAAAGTTCAATTCTAATAGTTCTAATTCCGCATTAATGCTAACTTTGTTTAACAGGTTAAACAAGATTCAAATGCTGAAGAATTTGCATCATATTCGTTTCAAATCACGGCAATTAGTGGAGCTGATTCTGCTGGCCTAGAGTCCTTGAGATCAATCATCAACGTCGCAGCAAGTGACGATCCATATGGAGTGTTTTTATTCAGTCCTCCGTTCACACGTAACGTCTCTGAGCACGACCACTTTGTTAACCTCACAGTAAGACGACACGGAGGAGACATCGGGCGTGTTGTCGCCAACTTCACGGTGACGTCACCAACCGCTATTGTTGGGAGAGATTATGAAGTCTCGAGTTATTGTATGTATAGATCGTGAAATATATACACCTGTTTCAAAAAAGGTTGTCTGTCGGCGATCTGAAATCTGGAATCTGAGCCAGATAATTCTCAAGCGTAGGTCATCGCTCAAAGGTGGTGTCGTATTTAGCTATTTACTTAATGCAAACTACTAAAAGATAAAACTTCATTTAAGAATAAATTCACAGCTCGTGCGCTCGATTTCTCTCAGTCTCAGATTTCAGATTTCAGATCGCCGACCGACAACCTTTTTTGAAATAGGTGTATACCTCTTTATTAATCGAGCTCGAGGTCCATACGGTAAGATATGGAGTGAGTAGTTTCCACTGCCCCATGGCCCAAGCGCGTAGCGCGCGGGCCATAAAAAAATGGAAAAAAAAAACGAGGTTCCATAACTTACGTTCGGACCGAGCTAGTAAGGTTGATAAGATGTTTATTATATTGGCAAGGCAAGGCGAACACAAAAATAGGGTTCGTGGTCCATACCGTAAGTTGTGGACGACAAATAGGCCAATGAGAGTGCGTGAAATCACCTTGCCATGTTGAATAAAGAATATTTATGTGTTGAATGCGGAAAGCAATGAAAGAGCTGAATGCATGATCTTCTCAGTGAAACCACCTTAAAATTTAACTTCTGACATTGTTTACAATGTGTTGGCTTATTGCCAATATATTTGGTCAAAAGTGAATGTATGACAACAACCCCACAATGCAAAGTGCGTGTTCACATGGGTGACGCAGTTAGGGGAATGGTCTTTTGTTTTTGTGACCCTTGTAATTTCTTGTTTCAGCCATCGACTTTGCTGACAGAGTAGACAATAAACAAATCTTCATTAGGATTAAAAATGACAGCATCCCCGAGCTAGCAGAGACCCTGTTGGTTCGACTTGAACACGTGACCCTTCTGCCAACTCGCTCAATGAATTATAGCATCGTGGGGGGTCTCAGACCGGACCAACCGCCGAGGATCGGTACCAACAAGACGGTGGAAATTACGATCAGAAAGAACGATGATGCTAACGGAATCATACAGTTTATGGAGTCAACTAAAGATGTTCGAGAAAGAGACTATCAAGTTGTCATAGGATTAAAACGAGCTGGTGTGTATTGAAATGTGTTTTTATAGACCAGCTATAAATGTCATTTACGAGATAGTGCAAACTACAGGAAACATATTGGGACCTTGATATTCATTTTTCTATCCTCGTCATAGGTTTCTATTCGTCTTTTTTCTTATTGTTTTTTCCCCATTTTCTCTTTTGTTGTGCTTATTTTCTTTCCTTTTCTCCTCTTTTCTCTCGTCTCATTTCCTCTTCTATGGTTTGCTTTATTTTAGTCTTCTTTTCTTTTCTATTTTTAAACTTTTCTTTTTTCGTTCAACAAATAATCTCTGATGTTCTTAATCGTCCTAGGTGGTACTCTCGGAAAAGTCGTAGTCCACTTCATCGTTCGTAACGGTTCGGCCACTTTCGGCGAAGATTACAACCTATCAAGTGGCTCGGTTGAGTTTGAAGAAAACCAGTCGACAGCCAACCTGACCATTCCGATCATCGATGATTCTAAACCCGAACATAAGGAAACGTTCTCGGTTGAACTGGATTCAGTGACAGGTGGAGCAGTGCTTGGATCATCGCGCTTAATCCACATTAACATACTTACCAGCGATAACCCGTACGGTCTTGTAGGCTTTGTGAATGCCACTGATCTTCAGCTACCAAACCCTAATTCTTCACGAACTCTAGCGTTTGGCGTGTCAAGATCCGATGGTACACAGGGAGATATATCGGTAGGTCACTTGGATTGATAGTGGGAAACGCACGTTACGATAACAGTGCAGCGTAGCAGTAACAGTGCAGCGTCTTCCATTTTTTGGGGAAAGTTCTGAAGACACGAAAGACAATTACAATTATAGAAGGCTGGTTTTATGGACGTAGGAAAGGCGGATCTAGAAACAATCCAAAATTATGCCAAATGAGTGAAAAATTAATTGCGCAAAGCATGTCGGTCAAAACCTCCGGCCCTCGCATTTTTCTACCGGAAAAACTTTAAATCCAATATATTTTAAGATTTAGGAAGTCCAAAATTATTAAACAGAGTGAAATTTTATCTGTGATTGATCTAAAAACCACTCGCGAAATGATTTTGAAAATAAAAAGTGCTCGAACATAGGGTCGGCCAGTGATTAGTTAGAAAATTCATTTTCGCTCAGTTGGTAGAATGCGAACCATTGAACTCATGATGCGAGCTTACCCCAAGGTTTGCTTCTAAAAGTACTTTCACTCGTTTTCAGCTAGTAGCATGTACGTTATACCCCAGCGCTGGGGATGTTGGTGGACGACAGTCCAAGCGATTCTACTTCAGTTGGGGAATACGACTTTTTCAAAGGCACGGTTTGATTGACGACCGTTACTAAAATATCGGCAGTTCTGGATCCTGGATCCGCCCCTGTCATTCCAGGCTTCCCGCCTCACTCATCATATTTTGCGCATAAAAGCTCAGCCGACATGCTCTGTTTGTCAAGCCTGGACTCGGTTTTATTCAAAACGTTCTCATTTTCTATTTAAACAGGTGAAATGGCGAGTAATAAAAATTCAGCCGTTAGACGGCAAATTGTCTGATGACTTTATAGGGGCTTCTAATGGTAGTCTGGACTTTGCTGATGGTGAAGGATCAACGAAGTTCTTACGCCTGAGACTAAATGCATACATAGGTATGAATATTAAGAAATTGTAAATCAGTGCGTGCACGCGGAAGGTTGAGGGAAGTGCAAGAGTGGAACAAGGCGAAGCAATCTACAATATATACCCGCTAACCGGCTGGCTCAGTTGGTTGAGCATCGCACTGTCTTGCGGGAGGTCATGGGTTCAAGCCCAGGCTGGGCCATCACTCAGGGTCTTAAGATAACTTGAGAAGGTGCTGCCTTTTGTAACAACAACTACGAATGGCTAGACCTTCTCGTGGCTCGGATGATCACGTCAATGGTGGTCAGGCCCGTCCCTTTCAACTTAAAAGACGTTAAAGAGAGCCAGAGGGTTCGTCATTGTTCGTCATTGTTCGTCACGTGCTATCCTCTATAATTAAGGTTAATTGATTGGTTTTATTTAAAGCCCAAACAGAAAGGCTTTGTTAGTAGTGGAAAAAAATGTTCTTCTTTGATTTCAACAAATTCTCAAGTGTAGCATTCGCGCTTTTTGACCACGTCAGCCACTGATCAGACCTTTTTAGCTATGACGTAAGAATAGAATTCTTTGTTTGAGGTACACCATATCTTCTCAGACATTACCATTAAACAAAGAAATAATACTAAAGAAACGACACATGATTGAAAGGGAAAAACACTACGTCCAAGCTGAAAAGGTCTGGTAGTCAGTCGAGGCTTCTCGATACGAATTAAGGAATGTTTTTTCATTTCACAAATGTTGTACAACTGAACTGTAATAGGAATATTACTTGACTTTCCGTGCACTTTGCTTCAGATTAAGATTAT
>JAADYU020020566.1:0-10541 GCA_011763375.2 Heteractis magnifica
AACGGCGTTCCCGATCCAGTCTTCCTCGGTATTCTGACGTCCGTGTTGACAAAAACGCCTTGTGCTTAAGCTCTCTAATCTCTGAGGGGTTAGGGTTTTATCAGTTTCATAATGGGGTCATATTTATAAACCAAAGCTAATACAGAGGAGAGGCTTAAAACCACGCCTCCCCTGTTATAAAAAGACACTACCTTTCCTGTGAGGAGGACGCCAGTGTATTGGTTGATTCATAGTTTATACAATGAACAGGCAGAAATGGTCGCCGTTAAAAGAATGAAGAAAAAGGAAATACCCATATCACGAAAAATCTTAATCGAGGTTAAACAGGTAGGTACATACATCTAGTGCTAGTACTGCATGGCTGTCCAGGATATTCCAGCCTACAGTAAGACTTTTCTCAGTTAGACAAACAGGTAGGTACATACACCTGAGAGTGCTAGTACTGCATGGCTGTCCAGGATATTCTTGCGTGACACTTTTCTTAGTTTAATAAGCCGTGCATTCTGGTGTAGATCAGGTACAAACACATTGTACTGGTTCTTTCATTATATTCTTATGCAATCTATTCCCTGCTAATCATTGCTCTATATAACTGATACTTACTGTAGGCCCGGGAGCTGCGTCATGAGTACATTAACCCTTTTATTGGTATTTGCCTGGAATCACCTCAAATCCTGATCTTGTCCAAGTACCTGAAGAGAGGCAGTCTACAGGTAGGCACCATTTCATCAACTATTTCCCTTTTTTCCGCTTTATTTTCTAAAGGCTCGGACACAAGAAATCGCACGCACCATGTGTCCACACGTGCAACTGTTGCGCGCGACGTCGCCGGCGGCGTCGCAAAAGTAGAACTTGTATTTACTTCAGTGACGTCGCGCGCAACAATTCCACAGGTGGACATACGATGCAATTTTCCCGTTGCAACAAACGTTGCAGGCAATTTCGCATGTTGTGTCAGAGCCTCAACAAGCATTTGGTCTAACATCTGAACTTGTTTCTTAATCACTTGGAACTCAGCTTTCACAAACAAACACACACACACTCTTGCACAAAATCCGCTCTACTTCCTATTCATTCGTTCCTTAAGTTTCGATACGTTTCTCCAAAGAAAACCCACCCAAGAAATTTCCAGTAGCTCACTTCCGAATCCTCGAAAAAGATACATGAAGGCGAGGCTTCATGCGAAATCACACTTTGTGACGTGAAACGACCGACTTATTCTGTTGTCACTCTTTTCTCTATGACTTGTTCGTAGTTCACTTGTAAAAATATACATTTCAGAAACAGAAAAAGTCAAAAATGTCAGTCGTTTCACGCCACTAAACATGATTTCGCACAAAGCCTCACCTTCATGGATCATTTTCGAAAACTCGAAAGTGGTCTATTGATTGATTGATTAATTTTGTCTAACTTGTGTAGGATTTATTGGACAACGAAAATTTCAAGCTGGAGGAAGTGTTTATCCTATCTCTTGTGAGAGATGTTGCAACGGTAAAAAGATTATCATCAAGTGGTGACTTATTCAAGTTTTTTAACGAAAAGTAGTGCCATTTGCTGTGACGTGCGAAAAGGAACTAGAGTACACCCAAACTGTTGCATGCAATGTTGTCTGTATTGGTCAAGAAAGTTAGGCGCAGCAAGAGTTTCGCGCTAATGCTCTGACGGACATACTGCTCATCTGACAAAAGAGTGAGCGCCAAGTGTTGTGAAGCTCGCTATATTGGATTTGGAATTACCTTGTTTTACGTGAATTTGGATCTTTAAGGGAACGAACGCTTGACAAGATGTATCCAAATCAGACAAACTTATAGTATTTTTTTACGACACTTGGTGCTCACTTTTTTATTCCTTGAGCATGCGCCCACAGAGCTTTAGTGTTAAACTCTAGTTGCGTGTGTATAAGAAGGCATGGTGTTTGACGTTCTCAGCCTTCCTAATAAATTCCATCGTGTATTAATCGTTAGGGCATGACAGTTCTACACAGTAGTCCCGTTCAAGTACACGGTCGCCTCAAGTCCTCTAACTGCCTCATCGACTCACGCTGGGTTTGTAAGATAGGAGACTGGGGTCTAGGAGAGTTGAGATCGAGTCTTGAGAGATTGCCTCCTCGTACAGAGGACCAGGAATACAACGGTAAGTCACTTCAAGTATTGATAGATAAGTATAGAGCTTTTAACCGCTACCCGATTAGCTCATTTGGTAGAGCATCGGTCTGTTGTGCGGGAGGTCGTGGGTTCAAGCCCTGGCTGGACCAGCACTCAGGGTCTTAAAATAACTGAGGAGAAGGTGCTGCCTTTGTAATAATATCCGCAAATGGTTAGACCTTCAAGTCTTCTCGGATAAGGACTTTAAACCGTAGGCCCTGTCTCCCATCCCTTCCTTAACCTGTATATGGGGGACATTAAAGAACCTGTTGAACTAATAGTATAAGAGTAGGGGATTGTCTCCCGGTTCAACAGCCTACCCCAATTGGAGGCATACTGTACTAATATACTAATTATTCACTCATGATTGTAAGCTGCGCGGCTGCCAATGGCGCCTTAAAATGCAGCCCGTAAAGTCCTCCACTGACTAATGATTGTTAAGCGCATTGAGACAGTTGTGAAATGCGCTATATAAGTACCCCATGTTAATTATTATTAATCGTTGGATAGAATCCTCATTGCTGCTGGTGGATGATTAATTGTATATGATTTATATTATATTTTTGGCTTTATTTCACAACTTAACGCTCGGACACACGATGCGACGTTGTCTGTGACGTTGCTTGCAACGGGGAAATCGCACCGTGTGTCTACCCGTATAACTGTTGCGAGCGACGACGCCGGCGACTTCGCAGAAGTAGAAACGAGTTTTACTTTTACGGATGGACACACGATATCCCCGTTGCAAGCAACGTTGCAGGCAACGTCGCATCGTGTGTCCGAGCCTTTAAAATCGTTATTGCTTGTGAATCAAAGAACGAAAAAACAGAACCGATCTTTTTTCTCAATATTGCGCATTCATCCTAATTCAAGATATTCGACAGACCATGACAGAGCACAGAGAGAGCGCGTGCGGATAGATAACTAAAGAAACTGTGCAAGCAAACGCAGATCAGAGTAAAATGGTCCAACTTACTTTGAAAAAGATTTGATATTGTTTAATGGTTTGTTTATTCAGATATGTTATGGTGCGCGCCAGAACACATCCACAACGGTAAGATGGACACCCGTGGGTCACAGAAAGGAGACGTGTACAGCTATGGTATCATTCTTCAAGAGATCGCGATGAGAGCTCCTCCATACTGCTTGTGCACTAATATGAACACCAAAGGTATTTCCTGCCGGGGACACTAGGGCAACCGGAGATATCCTCCACTCCCCAGCCGGCACACATACAGACATGCACATGTACCGGCCATCTAAGGGACTGGTCGTTGTTTTTCGCCCTGGGAAGGGATCGGACGATTTTTAACCTTGATACTGTAAGGGTTTTTATGCTGATCCCCTTAGGTTCTTTTTAAAGTCCTGTGATCCCCTTAAATCTTGCGATAAGTAAGGCCTACTTAGTGTGAATGGGAAAGGACAAGGCAAATTTGTAACCGTTCCGTAGCTGTATCGTTCTTTACCGTAATGGTAAAAACGCGTTGTGATTGGATGATTCACACGAAAACAATGGAAAGCCATTTTAGTGTTACTGCATACCGTACCGTGTAAGTGCTGTAAGTCAGTACCGTACGTTTCCCACTCATGGGATAACCATTCTTATGGGAAGCCATTTCAGTGTTACTGGTCAGTACCGTACGTTTCCCACTCATACGATAACCTTCTAATGACTGGTTTCTAATAGAGTTCTGTTTTGTTGCTTCAGATGTGGTGAAGTGCGTTGCGGCACACGAAGACCCTCCCTTTAGACCAGTTGTCCCTGTGGATGCGTGTAAACCAGAGCTGCGTACCTTGATGCAACAGTGCTGGGATGATGATCCTGACAAGAGGCCTCACTTCAGCAAGATTCTGGATAAACTCAGAAAGGTCATGGGCAGGTAAACCTTTCGAAATAGATTGTATAAAATTACTACGATATAACACGTACTTTGATTGGTTAGAAAGATTTGTTCAGTTGCCTCAAGGCACTAATTATCCAATCAAAGACAATTTTAAGAACCATTCCTCATGTATTGGCTAAAAAGTGTGGAATGACAGGCTGCTATGCTTCTCAAATTTAAATGTGTGTGAAAGCTCAGCTAATATCCTGACCACAGACGTTTGCTTTTGGTCTCGGCCTTGTCTCTTGTTGCTTTTGGCTGGGACAACGATTTTTTGAAATAGGAGTATATACATTGAGTAGTCCAGCGGGCTAGAGGAAGAGGTTCGAGACAGAGACAGATTGACGGGGGGGGAAGGGAGGATGTGGCAGCTGTGGTGAGGCAAATCAAAACGTGGCAGGCAGCCTCCTGGCAGAGACTAGCCTCGCCCTCCAACCATTTGAGAGAGAAATATTCTGGTTTATTCATTTATTGCTTTGTTTTGCGTTTTCAAGACTATTGTAAATTCCATGAGTGCGGTGGAAAAAAGTGAAGCTTGATTCATGAAGCGGGTTTCCAACCATGATCGTTGTTGGGGCGGATTCAGGGTTTTTACTGGGGGGGGGAGTTCGGGGGGTTTCGAATTTCGTCTAGGGGGGTTCGAACTGCCGATATTTTAGTAAAGGCAAAACCTCAAGAAAATTATTTTGTATTGAATATTTTCTAATTAGGGGGTTCGTAGTTGTCATTTAAGGGGTTCAATTGCGGCTTAGGGGGCTCAGAGGAATCCCTTGAGCCGCCCTAGATGCCACACCCCTGCGTTGGGTGGCTGTTGGTTTGTAATAATACAATGAAAAACAAGCAGAAAACGAGTAAAACGGCGTTAGAAATATTGGATACATGAGTGTCTAACTTGGATTTTTTCCCTAAACATTTTAAGATAAGATCTCAATTATCATTTGTTCTTAATAAAAAATCACTGGTTGTGGTGTGTGGTCTTTTTTAGGGATGTAAATATCATGGATAACATGATAAACCTGATTGAGAGACATGCAGATAATCTGGAGGAACTTGTGGAAGAACGAACAAGACAGTTGATGGAGGAGAAGAAGAAGACAGACAGACTGCTCTACAAGATGTTGCCCGCGTATGAATCACTAATTAATAATGAATTAATATCAATCCCTGATATCTCTAGTCCATAGTACATTTAGTAAGTCATGGGCATTCCTCTTTAGCCGTGGGATGATTCCCCATTTCAATCTAGCTAGCTGAGCGAACAACTAGCTGCGCAAAGCATTGTTGGTACAAACCTCCGGTCTTCACTCTTGTTTTCAGAATCATTTCTCGTGTGGTATTAAGATAATTCACAGATAAAATTTCACTCTGTTCACTCTGTTTCACTCTTTCCACTTTTACAAAATAGTTAACCTGGATCTTAAAAGGAGATATTGACTACGCTTTCATTCTCTTGAGTACCATTCCTTTCTCAGTTGATCTTTTTTCTTGCTTGGAAGTTAATGTTGCCCCTCTTCAAGCCACGTGACATCCCCTTTGTTTGTTTGTGGTAAATCCATAGACTGTTCCTTGTCAAGCAAAACAGCGAAATAAAGAAATAATAGTCAAGGGGATGACACGTAGTCTGATATGAAGGCACCAATATTTTCTCACGTTCCTCTGAGCCACAGGAAGCCCATATACAGAATATCTTCTGCTACATGCAGTTAACATGGTTTTGTTACGTTAACAGCTCTGTTGCTGATCAACTTAAAAGAGGCAAATCCGTAACACCAGAATTATTTGATGAAGTTACGATCTACTTTAGTGATGTAGTTGCATTCATGGACCTGGCTTCTGACAGCACACCAATGGAGGTATGTTTATAGAGCAGATTTCGCATGACTGTGAAAAAGTCGCGGCACGGTACATGTCGTAAGCGTACCTTGCTGCGACCGTGATGCTTTCTAGAATTTTGAAGTTCCTTGCCGTGCCTTGACCGTGTCCGCGCCGTTTTCGTGCCGCGACTTTTTCACAGTCATACGAAATCTGCTCTATAAAGGGTCGCGAATACTACCATGCATAATCTAAGGTCTTGTGACATTCAAATAACTTCTATTTCATTTTATAAAATAACTACTAAGAATCTCGCTTTCTGATCGACCGAGGCGCGTGCTTTATGAGAGCACACAGCACGCGCGTTTACACCATTGTATTTTATAAAAGAAATAAAATAACTTGCTCGCTGTGCTGTGTGTAGTTATAAAGCACTTGGGTATGGGCAGAACACTCGGCTACGCCTCGTGCTTCAACACTTCTCTCGTGTTCTGTCCATACTCGCGTGCTTTATAACTGCACACAGCACGCGTGCGCGTTTTCTATTTCTTTAATAACATTATGACGAAACGGCTTGTTTATGAGGGGGACAGAATTGTCTGCAACAATAGAAATTAAAACAAATTTGGCTCGGCTAAAAAAGTTTATTCTCAAATTGTCTTGATTCCGAATATAAGAGAGAGTCCTGAAGGGGTAAAATGGGAGCTGGGATTGGCCTTCTTTTGGGCTGGGAAAATGGGATTTGATGCACTGGGACTGGGATTTGGCCACTGGGAATGGGAAACAGAACAACAGATGGGAATGGGATTCGTTTTTCACCTCTCAACAAAAGTCGAAAAAACCCGCAGTTGTAGATCATTAAAATGTTTAAAAGACATTAAAACGAACTTTGACACTCTGGCCTCCGCGTATCAACACGCAGTACCCAGTTCCACGCATCTATCGGTCAGCAGTATCACTCAGTAAAGTGTTAAAATGGCGGCGAATACTCGAATTGTCATTGCTGAAATCAACTGACTGGGACTGGGATTTTGAGGAAAATTAGGCTGGGAAATGGGATTAGAATCCCCCTTCAGGACCCTCATAAGATGTACTGATGTTTAATACCCATTTTCGACGGCTGTTACCGCTTTTCTACAGTCTACAAAACGCATTTCATATCGGTTTTCTTTGTGTTGTTACTATTTTGTCCCCCTCCCACGACCATGATCCTTAGCGTTTAAACAATAGATTGTTTTGATGAAACGTCAAAATAAAATGGGGCAATTCGTACTGAAATTAAGGAAATCACTTTAGAGTGTTTAGTGTAATGTAGCATGTTTCAAATACAAAGCAGAAGTTGCATGAGCTTAAAAAAGCATAGTCACGGTTCAGCGCACGGATTACATTAAAAATAAATAAAAATATAGATATCTTTTGTTTTACAAGGGGTAACAAACCTGTGGTTTGATTTTTACCCCGGCCTAAGATGTACCAAAAAGTAGCGCACGTGTGATTATTTTACATATCGGCTGATTCTTTTGGTAGGCCCTAACCGATACCAAACTACCGATTTCAATTCCTAAAAGGTACGACGCGCACCCCCGCTCCTTTTGGAATTCCCCAGTCCCCCAAAACATCATTGACCGCTTTCCATACATCAGTTCACTGGTCAAACACAAAGCATTCCATTGAAGGTGCGAGGTACAAATTTGAATAATCCTTTGAAACGACCTTGCAGCCTCGACTGAATGCTTTGTGTTTAACCGATGTGTGGAAACTGAAGTCATCAATCTTATAAAGCTTTTTGTTAATCTTTTTTATCTCTTTACTAGATCGTTACCCTGCTCAATGATTTATACTTGGCGCTGGACAAAATTCTTGCTAACTATGACGTCTACAAAGTCGAATCTATTGGTGATTGTCTGTTGGTAGTGTCGGGACTACCCGTACGTAACGGGATACGCCACGCGGGCGAAATAGCCACCATGGCGCTGGACATTCTCAGCTTGATGACACACTTTAAGATTCGCCATCGACCTCAGATGAAGCTTCAGCTACGGGTTGGGCTGCACAGTGGTGAGTCACTCAGATAAAATATATAAAACTCATAGAAATTTCGTGCATTTGGGGAAAATTATATATTGGGTTCCATTAATACATCCATTCAAACAACAGCTCTCAGGCCATCACAGTTTTCCACAAAGGAATATGGCGGGTCCGACAAACAGCCGGGCATCATTGACCTTCTTCATAATGGCGGCAGCTTATTAGAATTATGTTTTAAATTTTAATGTTTCATAAAAATTTGGTCTTCCATTCGAGAGAAGATATTTATACAAGTAAAATTTTAAAGTTTGAGCCGGGAAAAAATTAAATCCTTAAGGACTTACAAGCAATTTAAGTTGTGAGAAAGCATGAAAACGAGGCCACCAAGGCCCGATCTCTGAAATCTATACAAAGTTATCTAATCTTGATCCACAATATCTTTATAGTTATTTGAATGAAAAAGATCCTTATTTACCAACATTAAAAATTTGCTGTTATGAAAAAGGTTTATAATTCTCTCGATTTCATGGAGATTTTTTAAAAAGTTTATTGCCGATTCTTTAACGTATTCCTAGATTGCATAACATCTATCCAAACCGTATATATTTTTTAGCAATCGACACTTGTTTTGGTGCAGTAACCTGATAAAATTTGTTGTCTTTCGGACGCGAAGTAGCAACAGTAACTATATGGCAGTGGAGCTATGGATTGTCCATCTCCTGGAATTAAATTTGAGCGCACTTCTAGAGCGTTGGTTTTCTCCTGTGCCGGCTACGAGAGTTTGTCTGTGGGTTCTTTACTCTTCCTTCTCTAAAAACGTCAAATTTAGCGCCGAACGCTTTAGACATGAGCCTCTAGCTTGGGGCATTAACCGATAAACTTCCAGCGTGATAGTTGTAAAGACGATTACAGCGGTTTCTGTATGAGTAGGAAACGTGCAGTACTGACCTAAAGCACGTACACAAACCTGACTTAACGTAAAATCTAGATAAGGTACCATTGCATTGATGTCAAGTATATATAGTCGTTTATCTTGAACAATTCTTTTCAGGGCCTTGTGTATCTGCTGTAGTCGGCATTCACATGCCTAGGTTTTGTCTGTTTGGTGATACAGTCAATGTGGCTTCACGCATGGAGACCACTGGCCAAGGTGGGTCGCACTGTGTTACTTTGCTCCAGTGTTTTTAGAAACATAGATTTGCCGAAGACAACTGACATGGAAAGAAGGATCAACGTTGGCTTTGTTTGTGACAAATTTTTCAATGTTTTTCAAACATCATCACCTTTTCGCATCTCAGTACGATCGCCTCCCATCCCTATTCATCCAGTTTTCAGTGGGTTAAAACTAAAGGATTTGGAACCCCACGGTTCTTTATCCGTGGCAGATCGATTTACGAAGGCGGCTTTAGCTGACAATTGAAAAATAATTGATCAAACCCCAGATGTATGACTCTATCACTAGACTGCAGCAGCAGTACATTCTGGGGCTGTTAACTCAGTTAAAAAACACTGAACAAAAGAAAAAAAGCTGGAACAAGCAAATAGACAATATCACTAGTAAGGCTAATAGAACCCTGGGGTTGCTTAGGAGGAACCTCAGGGTAGTCTCAGTAACAGCAAAGACTACTGCTTAAAGTAGTCTCGTACGTCAACCACCCTCAGTGGAGTATGCCTGTGTAGTTTGGGACCCTCACACCAAGGAAAACATTGGAAAACTGGAAATGGTGCAACGACGGGCGGCTCGGTTTGTATTAAGTCCATATAGTTACACCTCAAGCGTCACTGAAATGTTAGCAGAACTTAACTGGCAGTCCCTTCGGAAGAGAAGGCAAGCCCAGAGACTCGCCATGATGTACAAGATCAGTAATGGACTGGATGAAATGAGCACTGAAAACTTCAACCTGCAGCGCAGACACCCGTCAAGACACGTTAACACTAGGGGATTTGAGACCCCGGTCTCCCGAACCAACTACCACATGATGTCCTTTCTACCTACAACGATACGAGAGTGAAACCGTCTACAAGACGCAGTGGTGTGGGCCCCGACCGTTGGATGCCTTTAAGGGTAAACTGGTCTGCTGACACTGACACTGACTCTGCTACAGTCATTATTATTTTTAAATACCATTTACATTTTTTATATCAACTTAAAAGAATCTTCGATAAGAAGGAGTCAAGTTAACTTGGAAGAAGAACAAACCATGACGTCTTTTTTTCTGTCACTTAACTGAGATAACAGTCCCAGAATGCACTGCTGCGTTAGACTAGTAATATAGTCTATTAACGAGATTACAGATTAGTATTTTTGTGTTACTCTTGTCTTGGGACAACTGTTTTGCTCGCTTGTTTGTGTTTGTTTGTGAACTGTGGTTGTCAGACAACGTGCATCATTTCAGCTGCTCTACAAAGCATTCAAAAGGATGCCACTAGATAACCTTTATTTTCTTGTATTACAGCGTTAAAGATTCACGTCAGTGAGAATTGCTACAACATCCTGAAAGAAATTGGTGGTTATATCTTTGAGAAAAGAGGAGATGTGTACATTAAGGTAAATTTCGTGTCATGGTTGGACCAGCTTACGGCAATTATTCTCCCTTAGGCCCAGGTCAAACGTCGAACTTCACATGAGCCGAACCTAATGACATCAAAGAAGACCGCTTTATTATCCATTGTT
>JAADYU020020677.1:0-10539 GCA_011763375.2 Heteractis magnifica
GTTCGTCCATTGTCCCTGTTAGCAATAGCATTTCCTTTATTCTTCTCGATCATCCATGCTTCTTTCCATTTGCGTTGCGACCGTCCGAAAGCTTGGGCGTTTTAGTTAAATTAAATTTTATTCTGATTGCTAGTGATACATAAAATTTTTAAAAATTGATGGAAGGTGTTGTCAAACATATTGAGTGAATCTTTCGCGTCCTTTGCAAGATGCTAAACACCGCACGACACTCCATAGAGGAAGTCAGTCTTTCTCTGAATCACAATATCAAGATTAATTGCTCACTTTAAAACGGGAATAATTTCAGTTTTCTTTACCTTTAAGAATATGCTTGGCCAAAATATTTTTATCACACACACACACACACACACACACATATAGTTTGGATTGGGAAATTGCAGGAAAAAAGGTTCACCCGGTTGAAAATGCACGCGCGTTCACTTGTGACAAGAAAAAGCGCGGGAAAATGGATAATTCTTTGGTTGACCAATCTCAATCAGAATTTTCATTTCAAATCTCGCTTCAGTGCGCCAGAATTTTATTTCAACCGAAATATTTAAGCTAAAAATAAACGCTTAGAGATTGGAAACTTGAAAATCCATAAAAGTCCTCCTTAAAACCGAAATATTTTTTGTTTTTGTTTTTCCTGTGTAGATGGTAGACACCCAAGAGGAAATAAATTAATTGTCAGCAAATATGCTTTTGGATTCAGATATGAAAGACCTTAAAAACTAGAACACAGGCCAAAATGAACATCTACAATCCTATTGTTAGTAATGTGTTATTTAAGTAGAACTTCCTGGAGTATTTCTCTTTTTCGGATGATTCTAATCCCCAAATGGTCAGTCGTGAATTGAACAGGAAAACAACTAGCTGCGCAAAGTATTGTTGGTCAAAACCTCCGGCCCACACTCTTTTTTTTTCAAAATCATTCCTCGCGTAGTTTTTCGATAATATACAGATAAAATTTCACCCTGTTTAATAATTTTGCACTTTTCAAGAACTAAAACTATATTGGATTCAATTCTCAATAGTTTTCAGGTAGAAAAAAGCATAGGGGCAACCGAGAAATACTCCAGGAAGTTCTACTTAAATGGAAAATCACAACGGACTAGGATTGGTTAGAAAGTCCATTCCGCATAGCTGAGAATGCTATCCAAAATGAAGTAAAGAACGACCAACTGAAAAAAAAAGTAGTTTTTAATAAGTTATTATCTCATGTCCCAGCCACTTTATCCGATTGAGACAAAAAAAGAAAAGAAAATTTAAGGAAACTCGGATTTAGTTCTGCTCTTGTTTTTTGTGACCTGCCCATAACAAAAGACGTCTTCCATTAAGATAATCAAGCACTTAAGAAAAAAGAGAACATGAAAGTATTGAAACCAAATCCCCGCTTTCGACTTCCTTCCATAATTTATTTCGTCTGGAAAAGCAAGAATATATCTGGCTCTGTTATGTATTTTTTATGTTAAGTGATTTTAGCTCCGGTTCCAAGCAAAAATAGAAACAATGATTACAGAAGCTTTTTAGTCTCAATTCGGCTAAGATTCTTTTTGCGAATCCTAAATTCTACACGGACTTTCTTTGTCCTCTCTACGGAATATAGAATGGATATTCGAGCTCAAGATTTGAATTAAACTGATTTTTGATGGAAAATATTATGTTTTTATTTGAATTTCTATTTGTTTTTGGTTTTAATTTTACTAAATCTGTCTACAGCAATTCCGAAGGCAGGCCACGGAAGTCTTAGGCCCGCTTTACAAGGAAGGAGGGTAACCCTAGCACCAGGGTTACCCTAGTAATAGGGCTGCCCTAGCTTCTATCAGAAGTTCATATTATAAACTTCTGCTTCTATACATTTTCTCTTATTTATTCTAGCGCCTTTACAAGCGCACCCGGCTTACCCTACTGCTAGGGTTACCCTGTCTGTTTGATATAGGGAAACCCTTCTGCCCGGGTTAAGTTTTCCGCCTTGTAAAGTCGTTTAGCTAGGAATAACTCGCCTTCCCGGGACAACTTTTACTAGTTCTCGGACCTAAAGCACAAATCAACAAATGGCCATCATGGCGGAACAAGGTTTATCCCGGGCACTAGGGTTACCCTACCTATATTTTTTCCTTGTAAAGCCGAGCTATCTATTGACCCTAGCTGGCGAGTAACCCTCCCTCCTTGTAAAGCGGGCCTTAGTGTCGCCATGTCTTAGAATTACCCATGAATCTTTTCGAACTATGCTTAAACTCAGCGAAAGAGTGGAACGCTTTCTGAAACAAGTCTGCGAATCAAGCTTAATCTATCATCAATGATATTATTAGAATATATTATGGATCAATGCAATGGTACAGCCACTCGTAACTTGAATAGTCAACTTTCTCCTACTGGCAAAAATAGCAAAGAATTTCACCATTTTCCTATATTTTTTTACTTTTTCATTTCTTTGGCGATTGACGTTTTTGAAATATCCTAACCCTTAGTTAAATAAAACGGTTCAAAGTTCTGCGAAATGAAATAAAATAAGAATCATTTCTTCAATAAGAAGCTTTAAGGATACAAATTTGCTAATTTTTACACCAAAAATTACCCGAAACTAGCCATAAATAATTGATCTTTATCATTAATGATATGAATTAAAATATAAAAATAGATTTTAAATTTAGTATTCTTGAGGCTTTCGCGTGTGTTTGACATGGAGTAGGAGGCTTTACGGTTTTCACGCGTAGAAATGTTTTTTGTGACGTTTCGACTATGCTGGTGATAGCCTTCATCAGAATGATAAGATTTGAATGCTTGTGTAGGATTTTATAACGGCAATGGTGCGTGGGCGCATTTGTCATTGTTCTCTTCTGTCAGCAATTGGACAATGGCTGTGATCAGGCGGTGAGTGTTTCGTCTCGTTAATTAGTCTTATCCAGTTGGAGCTTAGCTTGTATGAATCTTCTCTGTTAAAGTTGTTAGGGCGTTTCTGGATCTCAATAGATTCCTTGATAAGTCTGGGAAGATATTTTTCTGTCTTGGCGAGGACTTGAACTTGATCAAAGTGAATTGTCGTAGCTTGAACGTAGCTTGTCCAACGTAGTTTGTCCAACGTGACTGCGGCAAATGCTACGTTGGACCAACTGGCCGAACAATTGACTGCAGGATGAAAGAACACAAAAGACACACCGCTAATGGACAGCACCACTTATCCGCCATTGCAGAACACGCCCACGCTAATCCTGACCGCACTATTCACTTTGATCAAGTTCAAGTCCTCGCCAAGACAGAAAAATATCTTCCCAGACTTATCAAGGAATCTATTGAGATCCAGAAACGCCCTAACAACTTTAACAGAGAAGATTCATACAAGCTAAGCTCCAACTGGATAAGACTAATTAACGAGACGAAACACTCACCGCCTGATCATAGTTAATAGAGGGGACTCTATTAACTATGGCCTGATCACAGCCATTGTCCAATTGCTGACAGAAGAGAACAATGACAAATCCTCCCACGCACCATTGCCGTTATAAAATCCTACACAAGCATTCAAATTTTATCATTCTGATGAAGGCTATCACCAGCATAGTCGAAACGTCACAAAAAACATTTCTACCTGTGAAAACCGTAAAGCCTTCTTCTCCAGATTTTAAATTTAAATATGTATTCAATAAATTAAAATATGTAATAATCAATTCAAAATATGCGAAAATAAAGGCTTCAGAAAATTGATATTGAAAAAATAAAGAAAGGTTAAAAAAGTTTATTTGTTGATAGCTGAACTAGACTTGTGATGAGTTATTTTCGCTTTAGTAACGGAATTTTTGACCGTTTATCTATTACCGTTCTCATTATTTATTTAATTATTTAATTCCTTTCTAATGTAACTGTCCATTTTCATTTCTTCTTCAGCTTTTTTTAATTTTTTTCTATGTGCTTTTTGTTTCATAGATATCTTTTGGTATAATTTCAGTTTCAGTTTAATATCTCGACAAGTGAATTATTCTAAGGTTCACTTCAAGAAATACCACGTCGAAATATCTAGAAAACATTCGTTCAAAGTACGTGGTTTTTGCTTTGTTTTCAAATCCGTTTGTTCGTGTTTCACTGCACTCGCTGCGTCATGCAGACTTGTTTTTTTCGCCGTGCTTCGGTTGTTTCACGTCAAAATGACAGCATTCTTTTAGTGCCTGCTGTTAAAAATGCGAAGACAGTCATAAATAGGAAAACAAATATAGTATATGACTGGCAAATAGGTTTTCTTGCTAACAGTGCTTGTTGACGTACGGAAGTATTCTAGCTTGTTTATTTACACTTGAAAATCAAGCTTCGGGGTTAAAAAAAAAACTCGAAAAATATAGGAACTCGTCGAATTCCTCTTACAATAATAATATTTCATAGTACAGAAAATAAACAATAATAATAATTCCAAAACCGACAGCAGGATACGAAACCTAACTGTTGCGAATACTACTTGATCTTTTCAATGATGGAGTCCTTTTTTCCACGCCTCAAAGGTTTGTAACTAACTGAGGCGAACAACATCTTGACATGATATAGTCTTCATGCTATAATAAAGATGGGCTATCTGTGCTTAAGAAAAAACCTTCCTCGGACATGTAAAAAAAAACACATATACAAAGCAATTCAGAAAGAATTGGTTTACTTTTTAGTAAAAATTGAAAAAGCCATTTCCTATAATCGAAATGCTAAAACTTAGAGAATGGAGGCCAAAAATGTTTGAATACGGAAATTAATACTTCGTACAGTCAGAAAAGATTGTTAAACGCCTCATTTATGCCCTAACTATTGTGTGAATACGTCTGAAAACGAAGGTAATATTTCTAACCACATTACATTGCGTTTGACAGTTATATTGATTAGCTATCACAATATACGCTTGACATAGCAACCGTAGTTGTACGCGGCAGGGACCGAAACGCTGTCAATGCGACGAAATTCCACTCAAACTTCTCTTCTATATTAATACAAATAGTAAACTGTTACAGTAGTAACTACCTACCTTTTAGTAGCAAAGCGAGAGACTAAACCCGAACTTGACCTATTTTTTCGTTTCAAAAAAAAAAAAAAAAAAAAAAAAACACCTCAATCTTCAGCAGGTTGATTAATGTCACCCAAAACGGCCGAAATTATCAGCAGCTCTTGTCTTCCTCCAATTAAATTCTCCCGACATTTTGAAGCTATTTTCTAGACTCATTTTGTTTAAAAATTTGGAATTTTCTCTGATCATGTGAAGCGAAAAGTGCGCTCTAATGCAAATTCCCTGGGATTTTTGTTCATTAGTTGGGACTGATAAAGAAACATATTTGCATATACGGTCGATTCTCTATGCGCATATCGCAGAGAAATTAAAACTTAAGGTTTTGTCCAACGTTTCCCGGTCGAAAAACCTTTGATTTTGTCTTTCGGAAATGTTAGCTCTTAAAAAGTAAGATAAATCTTTAACAGGAATAGAAACACGACGGTTTTCAGTTATGACTAAGGCATAGTCGACAACATGGTCCACATGCCAACATAGATTCAGTTCTCAAATATTATTTCACTTGAAGCGTTACGAATAACTTGGCATATTTCATTCCGGGGATTTCATTATCTTAACATTTAATTCTTAAACTCGTTTACTTGCAAGATATCAGATGAAAAAAGGAATTGAGCTTTGCTTTGGCAAAAAGTGTTTAGAAGACGTCGTTCGTAATTAGGACATACAACTCGGTAAGCGAAGTGACCAACGAGGTATGAAAATTAAATATTGCGCCATTCAATCTTGACTGTGTTACCTAGTCACAAATTTGTCAAACTCAAGGACGTTGACAAAAAATTAGTCAGGGTCGCTTAGAGGTCGGGAGCTGAATGTGAAAATTTCCCTGCCTAGAAAATTTGGCGGTGGAACTTCTCATTTCCGATGGCGCTAAACACACAACAGAATACGTTATGATCTAGATCCTCTCGATCTAAAATAGCAATCCAAGACTTGAGGTAAAGCGAAACTAAATAAAAATGACTAATCCACATATTCTATGTTCTGTTTCAGCCGCTAGATTATATTACTGAACCGTGTTTGAACCGTGCTGAGATTCAATTGCGTTGGTCAAAGTACATAGAAACACGTGCCGTACTTAACGCGGCTTTTTTTTTTATTTACTGACACGGCAAACAAATGCAAGTGAATAAACTATCTTTTGATTACTAAATCGAAGAAAATATTTGAGAATGAAAGCAATTCTTCTAACTGTAGTAGTGCTAAACCCTTCCCTTGACAACGCCCTAAAAATAACCCGTCAACTGCTTCGGTTTCGACCATAACTAAAAGCGAAATAATCCTTCATGTGACTACAAATGCCTCAAGTTAGTTAGCGGATTAAAAATAAAGTAAAAATGAAATAACTCCAAGTCTTTCCTATCAAAATTGGCTTTAATTTAGACAAAAAAGGATTTCAACGCAATAGAAATTCTACTAGCAATTGTTACACTCTGTATACTTTTGAATAATTAATCGTAGAAAGCAAATATTTCGGGAAATTCTAAGCAAAATATTACAGGATAGCAGCACTGAAATGGTTTTTTTTTTTTTTTACACATTTTTCCTTACAGTAGAATGTTTTTTGGAATGCCACTAGAGCACGCCTTTAGCCTTGGTTCGGGAGAAATATTTTATAAAGAAAATTGCTATTCACTCCTGAGTGTGTCCACCCAACAAGCTATATGTCAATTACACAAAGTTTTAATCAAACATTCGTCCGATGCTTGTCCAAGAAGTAACCACTGCAAGCATAAAAATCTTCCGGCGAAAAATGTTTTAAGTGTTCGTCATCCCAAATACGGTCTCAGCAGGTGTAGTAGCTTCCAGTGTAAAAAGTACAGTTCAGTTGATTTTGTGAATCGCAGGGACATTGCTCGTAAATGTTACTCTTTAGACTAGATAAATGAACTTGTTTAGTAGAGCTGGGCGAAGAAGAAAGAAGCCACGAGGGTGAACACGGCAGGAATAGGTGAGACGCTGGACGACGGAGTGGTACCGGTTGCAGTTGGCGTGGATGCGAGTGTTGATGATGGTTCTGTAGTGCTCATGTTTCCAGGAGCAGTCGGAGTGGTGTTATTAGTTGCTTGAACAGCAGCGGCAATAAGAGCCAAAAGGCAGATAACGAAGAAACTCTTCATGATGTATAGTAAAGTTGAACTCGCTAGAATGGTATCCCGTAGTACACTCGAAGGCGCGGTGTTGATATGAGGAAGACGTTGGAAACCGCCAGCATTCAAATACACAGACCAAGTGACGTCATGCTCTAATATGATTGGTCAACCAAACCCAAGGGATTTATTCCGAACCAATAGCATCTAAGTGATCACGTGAATATTGCACTTTGACCATGTGAATCGTGCATAATAATTTCTTTGTGCAACATGGCGACCCTAGTGGTACAAAAAGAATATGGGTTTGTCGTTCTTACAGGCATTTCCTCTGCCTTTTTGCTTGCCTATTTAGCTGTGAATGTTGGTAAAGCAAGAAAAAAGTTCAATGTGCAGGTAAATGCATGTTTTAGAGCTATTTCACTCCATATCACAGGCTAAAAATAATGACTTTGGGAAGCTGTTACCTCATGGTTTGCGCAACATAGCTTCATTCAAGCGATGTTTTCCTTTTGTTTTCGAGATTAACTACCTCCCACGTGCATTCCATGTGAATTATTCACCTTTACAAAGCTACACGTAAGAGAATAACTATGGGCATCTGTGGTTTGAGACTACAAACTTGAACAATGTTTTACTTAGTGAAGCTTAAATATGACTCAACGAATGAGATTTTTTTCGTCTTTGTGAGATTATCAAATCATGCTTGTCTTGTCTTGTCTACTGCGTAAATTATTCATAAGCAATGCTACCTTACATGTAAATATGCAAATAGAGACTCAGTTGCTACCGTAAATAAATTTTAAAAAAAACACTGAAAAGGTTTATTCTTTCTCAAACTAGTTCTGAATATCTAAAAATAGAAATTCCTAGGATTGGCATGTGCACATTTAAGTTCCTGAGTACCCTATTTTCCTAACACATATTTCCACTGTTGTTTATTTGGCAAAGATCAATAAATTATGAAGTTTCTTGCTTCAGTGATCTCACAGCGAAGATAAAAACTGGAATTTCAAAGAATATAAGCTTAAAATGAGGATGAGTGAATAAATCAATTGAATGAAGCTGTAGGACTTTTTAACACTTAACTTCATTAATATCCTGAGCTAAAACGCAGTTCAAATTTACCATATAAGGACAGCATATACATTGCTATTGTGTTGGAATTAACATTGACTTCATTGTTGAATCATTTATAAATTGTCATAAACTGGTGCATGTGATTAAGTGATATTATTCTACTCTAGCCATGCAGGAAAATAAAGTATAAATATACTTTGCATAATCCCCTCCCAAAGTAGAAAGGTTTGAAAGGATTTGTAAGTGTGAGAACTATAAACAGGATGCAGCTTCATGGTATTTGGTTGTTAATGTTGACGATTTCAATGACATAATGCCATGCATGACAAATTATGAAATCCTAATATACACCTTATTCCAAAAGCCTAGAACAAGGAATACCATTTTGAGCTCATATAATAGCCAGCAATTGAAAGAGTGTGTCAAGATAAGTACTGTAACTAAAACAATTTCAGTTCCCTAGCATGAATACCTAAGAAGTTACAGTTATTTAAAATTAGAAGGATTCGTATGAGAAACCAGCCAGGAGTGAGGCCAGTGATGCCTTGTTTTTATACTTTTGTCACATTTCTAAAGCTTAATATTTATTACAACATTAACCTTTATATTAGAAGGATTTTTTAAAACCAGTAACCACAACTATAACCTTAGAAATAAAGACTTTTTTATACCAGCTTTCAATACCGTAAAATACGGAAAACATTCAATTAGATACTTAGGACCCAAACTGTGGAGCCAATTAAGTAACCAAGATAGGGATGCAGTAACATTGAATGCTTTTAAGACCGGAATTCGTAAAAAAGATCTAACTAGTGTTTTTGACAGCTGCAAAGGCTGCTATTTATGCAATTCCTAGGTTCCATATCCTTCAATTTAACACATGCAGAATCAGATATTATATCTTTACAGAATTTTATTATTAAGGATGTATATATTATTTTAGTATTTCATAGATTTTATAGAATTTAGTAGTATTTTTTTTTGCAATCAATATTTTTTGTAGTTCTAGGTGTCCCCTATTAGTGGAGGGAATTTTCCCTCTGCTAGATTGTATTGACACATTAATAAAGTTATTATTATTATTATTATTATTATTTGTATGAGAAACCCCAGAAGTAAGGCCTGTGATGCTTCGTTTTCATGTTTTTGTCACATTTCCCACATAACTTTACCTTCATATTTTGAAACTTTTCACAATTACTAATTTATCTATTCATTATGTGATGGCAAAATTAATTCCTTGATTCACAAAGTGGTTGAATTATGCCAATAAATGTTAACTATTTTGGAATAGCATGCATTACCATGACTTTAGTTGATTAATAGGCTCCAAGCAATAAGCAATAATTCTTAACATTGATCCTCCATGATTTTGATAACACTCATTTTACCCTCTCTCTAAATATTGCCAAGATGGACTGGCCAGTATTTGAAAAAGAAGGGGTGTTTATCTGCTGAAGCTGCTTGAGAATTAACTTGTTCCAGTGTTGGATAATCTCTTTTACCATTTATATATGCAAACTGTTTATCTCTTTGTTTAACAAAGACTTTTCATAAGTACCGGAAAAATACAAAGTGAAACCAAAACATCACACAAAGGAAGGTTTTTCTCTACTTGTACCTGTTGTAACATAACGTGTTCAGAATTTGGGACTCTAATACTATTATTCTTATTTAGGGTTCTTTGTATTGCAGGGTACCATTTAGCTCCTTTCCGTCGTTTTCAGCTTTTGTTTCTATTGAATTGCATAAAGTCTCTGCTGTTGGTACACAAAGTCATATGCCCTTTGCAGTAAACAACCTCATGTTGACATATCACCTCAATAAGGAATGAATTTAGCTCATGGTCCCTTGGGGAAGGCTCCACTGGACGGCAAACAAACTTTAAAATAGTTTGTATCTTGAGATCAAAAGTATATTATAATGCTAAAATGAAATTAAATATCTCAACAAAATCTGTTTTGATAATACAAAACTATTTTTTGCCAGTCAGAAAACATCATTATTTACTGCAAAAGGTGCATTGGAAGTGAACATATTCTTTTTTCATTTCAGTTCAAGGAAATATCTTCCCTCTCATCCCCTTCCCAGTACCCAGGCACCCATCCCACTAACATCAAGAAGTTACATGATGAATTAACTTTGAAACTAGACCCTTGAAAATTCACATTCTTGTCCATTTGGATTCTAGAAACTATATGTAGACAAAATATTCAGTAGGCTTAAAGGGGGGCTAGCATCAAAATTGTTCAACATTCAGTTTAGCTGAAACTTTGTTGAAACTACACTGAAAGACTCAAAGAGCTGTTCAAAAACTGGTTAGTTTGTTTTCTGAAA
>JAADYU020021121.1:0-18025 GCA_011763375.2 Heteractis magnifica
AGCCGCCCCCGGCTTTGAGAAACTTGGGAATTGGGCCAGGGGTTATGCGATATATTCAACCGAAAAGAACAATGAAAACCGAGCTGATGTAAAAATAAGGTCTATTAAATCATGTTTAATCACCACAGGGAGCCCAAGTGTAGTTCCTTCACATATCTGCTGGAATGAAACCTTCCCCAACCAATAAATGAAGCTGGAAATTGATAAAACTGAATCAATATGCTAAACCATTTAATTTGCATGATTTTCTTTACCTGTCTAACAAAAGTTATCGGACTTTGCCCCTCTAGTCCTTGTGGATCTCCGATATGCTGTATAACTTTATCAAATGGTTTCTTAACTCCCTTGAGAAAAAAGGAATGATGGCAAAATTCATGATTGTAAAAAGAGTGATGGCACTTAACCCTGCCTAAGCGTGCTAATACGCGTTTTAAATACCGCCCTTCTTTAAGAAAATTGTCACTTTCTCGATTTCGAAGAAATTGTTTCAAATAATCGATAAGAGCATAAGCTTACGACTGAACAACTTATGGATTCGCTCGTACGCACGCAATATAACAAGTTCGAAATAGTTTTTCGATTCACTCAAAATCGGCTTGACAACATTTTCTAGTTTTTAGATATTTTGTTTGCCATATATGCCATAGTTTATTGACGTATAGCTTGGTTTTGTCTAGATGCCATCGTAATCGCTCGGAAATTAGGTTCAAGTGATAAAGGTAAAGGTAAAGTACCTTTATTTAACGTCGGTAGTTCCTTCAGCTATGAGGCTGGTATCAACGGAAGCCGACGGTGCGCACTTTACCCCATTGGGTACCCTTGGAAGCACCCTGGATTTGCCACTGCCCCTCCGGACTGTGTTGGTATATTCGGTTATCCCTTCATGTCGGAACAGTCAGACAGTGTAATGTTATTCCAATTTTTCTTCTTGTTATCTATTCCATTGTATTGTACTGTCGTTCTATTTTCATAGCAACTCGTGATTTCCGCACGAAGGGATGACCATATTTTTTTAAATTTGAAACCAATTCACGGCGCCAGTAAGCCTTCGATGTCTTAGAACGGTAAAAATATCCAGAACAATTCCAAATGTGGTTTTGCAAGGCTTGACTAGGTGCAGAACATCACTGAAAAACCTCAAAGCCTCAAACCCAGAAGTGAAAGGGTTAATTTTTACCTGAGAAAGTTCTTCCATAATTTCGAAACAACGTATATGTAGTGGTCCTCTGATAGGGTAATCTATTCTTTTGAAAGATGGATTAATAGTATCAGCTGTGATTAATGAACGGCCTTCAGCTGAAGCCATTTTGTGTTCGCGACACTTCTACAACCAGCACTCTCGAGCCAGCGCCCTGTTTTTCTTACTGCGCATGCTCGCAACGGACTGAGGCTTCGAGTGTCCGCACTCCTCCCGCACCCCTCCCGTCCCGTCCCATCCTTCCACCCCTCCCGCATCCCTGTGTCCGAAGTGGCTCTCTCCCATAACGTACTAACCAGCTAAAAACTTCTAAAAAGCTATCGACAAAATCTTTGTATGGTCTTCCTGTGGCACGTTGTTGCATCTTCGGGTACAAAACAAGGAACGAGGTCTTTAGATAGAAGAAAGTGAATTTTACTTGCCTTACATGACGGGTGAAAAAACTTACTTATATAAGCTGAAAGAGAACCTTAAGTGAAAGATTTCAAATGAAGAACAGAAGCTTCGTCAAGTATCATAAGTTAAGTGGGGAAGATGATGGTTATGTTGATGCTCAGGTAAGGACCAAAGCTTTAGGGAAGAAAGGTTCCCATTCCTCAACTTTTAAAAGGACTAGCATATTAGGCTTCCACTCTTGGGGAACATTCATAAAAAAAATTATTGGGAGAAGGTTGCTGATGACCAAATGGGGGTCCCATATCAAAGGTTAGGGTAGGAACTAAGGGCATCTGTAATAGGGTTCTACAAATGGTTTCCTTGAACCCTCTGTTCAAACGACAATGCCTCAGCGACTTTTCTTGTCCTAAATAAAAGTAAAGCACCAAATCACACAAAAGCAATAAGGACTATTATGAGATATAGCTCACAAGGGGATAAATTATCTAATGTGTTCATGTATTATTTTCTCAGTATACCACTATATTTATGTTGTGTAGATTAATGATAGTTGCATGTACCATAAAATAATGCTTTAATGAATGAAAACAATTAATGTGCCAACAGTTTATCAAGCCTCCTACAAAAGTGCCATTCAAAGCTATATGTCTTGCCACTATTCTGTTCTCATTTGGAACAATACTCCTAGTTGTGGGATCTCTTTTATTTACTGGATACTTTGATGTCAAAGTAAGTAACCTATGCGAGATTATCATATGTGGGCAGAAAAATTACTGTATAATAATGACTTTATCTGTTGAGAGTAACACTTGACAGATTACACCAGGTAACTGATTAACTTGTGGCCCTCAGCTAAAACGAAGTAATACTAATAAATACAAGCCTCAATACAAGGAGGTTTGTTGTGTAGAGTGGTTTTTATTAACCCATGAAATACACTTTAGTGTATTACACTTTATCACACTCTAATTCTATTCTTTTCATTTCATTTGTGTCTATTTGACTATTACACTTTAATTAGTACACTTTGTTTCATGGGGTAACGAAAGCCACTCTAATCACATTTCAAAACATACACTTTACAGAAAAAGACCTTTTTTACCTTAATTTATGGGTGCATTTGTTTGTGTTTGTTGTAGTATGCTGATAGGACATACCCTCTTCTTATTCTTGGATCACTGATGTTTATACCTGGTTTTTACCATGTTCGTCTTGCTTATTATGCATGGAAAGGTTATGGAGGTTATTCATTTGATGATATACCTGACTTTGACTGATTTGGATGCTGTATATGTTGGTTCACAACATAAATTATTAAAATATGGAAAATATCCATGGAATGTAAAAAAGTAGGTGCAGTTGTACAAAGAAGACCATGATACCCTATGTTACATAGCAAATGTCTTGCAACAAATTCCCTACTCTTCATAACAAATGAACTTTGTTAGCAATAGAGTGATTTGGTAAGGAAAATATCATGCAAAAAAAAGGGTAGAGTGTTCATCGGACATTTTAGTCTAATCTTTGTGGGTGCAAAATAGTTACTAGTGTTGGAAATTTGACTGACAATGTTTTAGGATTTAGATATATATAAATCAATCTCTTTATTTAAGTGCCTAGTCAGTCTAGCACTTTCACACTCATTTGGTGTACTATCACTCAACCATGCTATGACTACATCAACTGTTTTAAGCATAACAACTCTCAGATCACATGTTGATTTTTATGGAGAGAGGAAAACCAGAGACACAACAGATCTAACAAACTCTACTCACATGTGGCATCTGTAGGGCTCTAAACCAGTGACCCGCCCATTGGACTCAAAGTGGTGAGAGGCAAACATTTTACCACTACACCACCCATGCCACCCATTATATTTAGTCAGGTGTAATTTTCACTGTAATAATTGAATAAATACTTGAAAGTATTGTCAGTAGTTACTAATTCATTTCTTTCTATCTTTTTATGTACTAAATTAAATAATGTTCTGGTTTATGGGATACCTTTGTACACTATTATGGTAATCTGCTGACCAGTGTTGACTAAACAGCTGTTAAGTGTGACGTAATTCGAACGAAAAACGACTTCCGGGTCCAAAATGAAAGTCAGTTCTTTAAAGATTTTTATTGCTTTTTTCCTCATTGTAGGAATTGGTGTACATAGGTCTGTTTATTACAGGTGGAGGAGGAATTGTGGATAAACGTTTTGGATTTATTTTAGCGCATTTTCTGAAAAATTGGACCCGGAAATACGTCACAACGTCACAGCTCTATTACAACTGAGTGACCGATATAGTACTGTCTTGCAACGTCTTGCAAGGCAATTTTCACATCTTGTAGTCTAAAATGTTCTACTTTAGAATTCCTTTGCTGCCGTTGATAACATGCTTTCTGATTGTATTATCATCATGTGCATGGATCTCTAGTAAGTATCTTCCAACCTGGGACTCCTTGGATTCAAGACCTCTACCACAGTGGTACGACAAAGCAAAATTTGGAGTTATGGTGCACTGGGGAGTATATTCTGTACCAAGCTTTGGTTCAGAGTGGTTTTGGAATCATTGGAAACAAAGAAAGTATCCTTCTTGTATAGAATTTATGAAGAAGAACTTTCCGCCCGGATTTACCTATGCGGACTTTGGTCCCATGTTCAAAGCAGAGTTTTTCGAACCGGATGTTTTTACGGAACTGATCAAAAAGTCGGGAGCCAAGTAAGACTGATTTTTGTATGATCTATTATTCATTTTCATTTCTGTTCTTTAGTTTTTGCTATGGAATAGAAATAATATTTTTAGAGGCTCTAAAGTTTGAGATTATGCACTATTTAGTGGTGGGGGGAGGGGGAGGAAGGGAGAAGACAAGGGGGTGAGGGTTAAGCAGGGTAGGGGAGGGACAGTCTTAAGGATTTGATTTTTTTTCAATTCCCTCCCCACTTGCTAAAAAGAACATTCGAATTTGTCAAAATGAAATCCAACAAATAAATTCTTATAAATGTCAATCTTGGAGTGTTTAAAAATTTGCCTGATTGATTTTCTAGGTATGTGGTTTTTACAAGCAAACATCATGAAGGTTGGACTAACTGGGGTTCAAAAAATTCATGGAACTGGAACTCGGTTAATGATGGTCCTCACAGGGATCTTGTAGGTAAGTAGTCCACATAAATTAAAAACATTGCAAGTGAAGAAATTGAAGGTATATGTACTGTATGTTGGAAGGCCTGAACTTGTAGATATTGACAGATGTTGCAACAGAGACAACAGCAAATTTGAACATGTGGGCATGTTTTATTAAGGAACAACAACTCCATTGCTGTGGTCAGCAGTATTATTAAGAGGAGCGACACAGGAAGCCCCATTATCATAACATCTACTAGTTGTTGGTTTCACTTGCAAACTAGTTAGTATACAATTTATAATAACACTACATGTCCTGTAATTGTCATGTAACCAATAGTTTCTTATTTGCAGGAAAATGAATTCACTCTTTTTGATCTCTTTACAAATAAAATTTTGAGTTGGAATGTATTTTAACAGGTGAAATTGCTTCATCTCTACGAGAAAACACAAATATCACTTTTGGATTGTACTATTCTCTGTATGAATGGTTCAATCCTCTTTATTTAGAAGATAAAAAGAGTGGTTTTAAAACAGACTCTTTTATCAAGGTACTGTGACGGTGCACTAATAATCAAATAAATAACTAAATAAATAACTAACTAAATAAATAAACAAATTTGACAGTGGCATTTCCATGGAGTCTCTTCACCCACTCTTTATCACAAAAATCTGTCAGTAGATAAGAATTTAAATTCACATGCACCACAAAAATTAACATTGACATCAGATATGTATATGTTTGCATTTTTTTAATTATACCATATCAGTACATGGTATTTAATTTTTGTCTTATTTCTCCTAGGATTGTATTCTAATCATTCTAGATTGATATGTATTCCATTCCTATTTCTATTCTTATAATCATATGATTACAATCTTGATATGCACTGTAGGATAAAATACTTCCAGAATTGTTTGACCTTGTTAACAAATATAAACCACAATACATTTGGTCAGATGGAGACTGGGAAGCTTCAGATGTTTATTGGAGAAGTAAAGAATTTCTAGCATGGCTCTTCAATGAAAGGTAAGTCATTGCTTATCAATTGCTCATTTAAATTATTCATGAGTGTTATTTGAAATGTACATTAAGAAATTCAAAATTGCATAAATTGAATTAAAATGTCAGTAAATTGAAATGGCTGCAGGGTACCACCATTGTTAGTAGTAGCCGATAGATTTGTACTAATCAGAAATAATGTTTGTCTCCCACGTTTTTTTTGTTGTTGTTGTTTTTGCTTGGCTTGGCACTGTTTTGCTGTGGTTTATCGATTGTTTTTTAAAAAAAGTTTTGAAATTTGCCTTTGTACTACGATGTTCTGATGAATTTGTGTATTCACCTCAAGGGGTGGGTCAGTTCCAGCTCTTATTCATGTTTATATCATTTCAGCCCTGTGAATGATACTGTAGTAGTAAATGACCGATGGGGTGCAGGCTGTATGTGTCATCATGGTTCAGTTTACACCTGTGCAGACAACTATAATCCAGGTATATTGGTTGAAAAAATGGTTGGCCTGGTACTCTGCTTATCATATTGGATGAAAAAGATTTTTATTATTATAAAAGAAATTAGCAACTTATTTATTATCATTTTGTAATTACCGTAAACGCGAGCTTGTTGGTCTTAGATTGAAACAAAATGAATAATATTATAGTCAATAATCAATAACAATGCATGACCTTTATTTTACATATGTATTTGAATTTTTGGGGCTCTTGAAGCTAAGCATTGTAGCTTATTTACAGCTAGGGTACTACAAAACTTTTCAAAAAGGTACAATTGTTTCACAATTTGATGGCACTTAACTCATGAAACTAACAGTTAGTCTAATAGACAAAAAGACACCAAAAGAAAACAATGGAATTAGTATTAGCATCTACTATTAATTAATAATCTCTATTAGACTATTCCATGGCTTAAATGTCATATAACTTTACTGAAAAGTGTCTCAGGTCACTGACTGCATTTTCCCTGTCTTTCAGGTATCCTAGTTAAACACAAGTGGGAGAATGCAATGCCAATGGACAAATTGTCTTGGGGGTACAGACGTAATGCAACTCAGCTTGCTGAATATAACACCATAGAGGAACTGATTAGTCAGCTTGCTTCCACAGTAAGGTGTGTTTATTAAAGATGTAAATACAGTACTTGCATTTGTTTATAAATTATGTGAACTTATTGAGCTTCTAGCTTATTTACCTTAGTGGCAGCTATGATTCAATTACCAGTAGTATTTACAATACAAGCAAACTAGCGGACAAACCCAAATCCTGCATTCTGATTGGCCATACTACTACAGGTCTACATATTAGTCATTAGTTCCTGACTTGTTTGATGGACAACAAGTCAACTAGCTCCCTTGGCTGTGCCTAGCTACTAGGCTGTTTTAAGGGCTGGAGCCCAAATGAGCTATATCTAGGAGTGTATGACATGTGGTCCATGGGGTCCATATGCATTATAGTCAAAACAAATTTTATGATCATTTTAATTCCAGCTGTGGTGGTAACTATTTGTTAAATGTTGGCCCAACTGCTGATGGTCGTATCATCCCTGCTTTCCAAGAACGATTGCTTCAGATGGGAGAATGGCTGGCCATAAATGGAGAAGCAATATATGAAACTAACCCATGGAGATCACAGAATGATACTATTGCCAAGAATATCTGGTAAGTAAATTGAAGGGAGCAGTTCACTCAAAATGATAGGTGACGCTTGTAAATGCACATATAGTAATAGTGTGCATAGAATCCATAAGAAAGTATCATAATTTAATAAAAAAACGTTTTGGACTTATCCCTCCACCTTAGCCCAAAACATTTGGATATTACTACTGAATTCCCGAATTTATGCACGTGGAATGTACTTGTGATGTTTGGTGCATGAAGTCTGCAGATTAATGATATTAAAACATGTCAAAATTTTCCATATTTGGCAGTAAACTGCAGACTACTTGTGTGCCAAACATCACCACCGCATTCCACGAGTGTAAAAGTATGCAATGTCATGTGATCATTTCAATCAATCCAAATAAAAAACCAATAGATTGGGTTTTTTTTGGCTGCTGACACTGAATTCCATAGTAAATATGACACTTTTGTATGGATTCTATGCACATTTTAAGTATGTAATGATGTAGCATAGCTACACTGTGAAGAGCACAGAATATTTTGCACTTTCCTAAGTTCAAAGAAAGACAGTGCAAACTCATCTTCTCCCCAAGATCAATCCCACAGTCAATAATGCAAGAGAGGAACTTTTTGACCTTGTCCCTAAATTCAGCCCCACAATTCTGTGCAGCAGGTGTTCATTTCCAGTCTTCCTTTGAATTTTGGAAAGACCAATACAACCAAATTTCTAACACATCCTTGGTCATAAGTTGTATACATTTTTGATTAATTTTTCTTTCTGCTCATTTTTCTCATCTCAATATAGGTATACTAGCAAAGAATCTGTCGTTTATGCAATCATACTTGAATGGCCTGGTTTAGACAGGCTAGTACTTGGAGAGCCAATCACATCACAGGAAACTGAAGTAACCATGCTAGGGTATCCTGGAATTTTTAAATGGACCACACCACAATCTGGAACAGGCTTAATTATTGACATTCCTGCCATACCACTCAATAAGTTACCTACCAAATGGGCATGGACATTGAAATTGTTTAATATTACTTAGAATTTAGTTAATTTTTTTTAATGGGGATATGCATGCAAACATTGATTTAAATTTGTACAGCTCCATTCATCCCTATAGCAAATGACTGTCAAGGCTGCTGGGAATATTGTTGTTCAATACAATGTATTTCCATTTAATCATAGAGAATAACAAAACAAGCCCTGAATTAACAACAAAGGTAAATTATGACTGGTCTACCTCACGCACCTCAGTAAAAAACCTCAATACAAACTCAGAGCCTAATTACCAATATAGAATAATTGTAATAAACCTGTGAAATAGCTAGTCTAGTGGTCTAAAAGAGGTTAGTAGACACTAATTCTAGGGTTTTTTGGTTGGAATCTGACTATTAGACCCAGTTATTAGGTTGAACTTTTCTGCATCAAATCTAATGCAAATTAGTCAAATGCAAGGCCCTTGTACTGAGCTAGAAGACTAGAGACTTTACTAAAGTGCATCATTGTCATCATCATTAAATGTCTTGTTTCTACAGCTCATAAAACCAGCATTCCAAGTTTACACCAAAGTGATGTCTTGTTGTCTCAATCTACTAGCTTTAAATTTTCACTTTATTATTTTAGCTTCAAATTCCAAAACAAATGATTATAAACTTAAGACTGCATTTGATTTCATAAAAATGAAAAAGAGAACATTTGGAGTGCTTTACAGTTTTGTGTGATTAAAACAAGCCTACCAAAGTCTTGTTTTAATCACAAACCATTGATAAAAACTTCCTATACAGAATTTATTCATCATCCTTGGATTTCTTTTTCTTCTTTTTCTTCTTCTTTCTCTCCTCTTCATTGTCATCTCCATTGGTCACTTCCTGTTCTTGCTTCTTTTTCTTTTTCTTGGGTTCTTCCTCTTCATCATCTTCGGAGTGCCTTTTCTTCTTTTCATCATGGCCATTCTCCAAAGGAGTTGCATTTTCATCTTCAAGTGTTTTACTCTTCTTGTCTTTCTTCTTTTTCTTCTTCTTTTTTTCTGTGCCTTCAACACCCTCCACTTCTTTGCTGAATTCTTCAATGGCTTCTTTCATCACGTCAATATTCTTCCTTGGTGCTTCCCCAGTCTCGTAGAAGTTTAATCGATCCTCAACTTGATCATGAAGTTTAGTTCCAAACACAGATGTTGGCTTTTCTGTAAATACAAATCATAAAAAAAAAACCAAACAAACAAAGTGTTATTCAATTTCAAAAGAAACAAAAGGAAACAGCTTAAAGATATTGAGGTTGTCTTGTGCTGGCTTTGCTGAGATTTAGAGAGAGAAAGCATCTTTAAGTTTTATTTGTTTGAGCAAAAGCATTCCAAACCTCCCAACACCCAATATGGTGTTGTTCAAATGTTGGGCACAATATTGATGCCCATTTAGGTTCTCATCTCATGTTAATCCACTGTCCATCCATGCTCAGACACAGTACCATCACTAAAATCATCATACTGCCAAAAACTGAACTCTGCTAAACCACTTATCTTATGTTACCTGAGAAACAATCAATCCTGGAGGCTATTGAACATTTATTTGCCAAGTATCTTGATATCCGACCCTTGTTTTTCTTGTTTGCTCGTCCAATAAATGAGGAATGAAATATGAGCCCATACTTGGGAGTGTTGCCTTTTTTCTTTAATGCTCTAAGGAATGGAATAAGGGAATATGTCTTTGAATAAATAGCACATTCAATCAAGTCATTTTAAAATCATGGATTATATCTATTATTTGCATTTCCACTGATATCTATTAATTAATCAGTACAAAGGAATCCATGGCCAAGGACTGGCTATGAATCATTAATCCACACTACTTTGATGATGTGATGGTGCAATTTGGTGCAAATTCATCATAATAAGTGGACAGACATAAACGTGCATTTGTTGACTATCCACTGAAAATCTTTTGTTAAGCATGAAATGGTATGGCACCAAATTACATCTCTGAACTGTTGGTCAACAAGCCAGCTGATACCATCTGAGATCTGATGACAAGTGTTTCCAAGATTTTTCTCCTCTTTGAGTTTGTATTTTCATGGTGTCAAATCAAGACAAAATGTTTAAGAAAAAGGTCAGTTTAAGCTAACATATTGAAGTTCATTCTTCGCAAAACCATGTGATCCACCAAAACCCCACCACCTCTACATCCAGTTGATAAATAATGACCAATCCCTAAGATTACCTTATACATTATGCTTGGATTCAATGCATATAATACTTTTATGAAATACACACTTACCGAAAAAGGGCTTTCTCTGCTCCAAGAATCTGAACAGTTGAGGCAGGGTATTTTGCCAAGTTGGTCAAACTGCCAGCATGTGAAATGAGTCTGGCACCAACCTAAGGAAAGAAGAAAAAGAATATGCTACTCCAGCAACCCTCTAACATAAAAATTATTGTACCAAAACAATTTGCCTTAATGAAATGCAAAGGAGAACTGGAAACAAAAATTTGGAGACCATCTTGCACTGCATTCTGGGAGTGATTTGTGATGACCTCAAATCACAATCATAGTCTCATTGTTAAATGTGTGCTATGCGAACTTTCTAAAGCTGAACTTACCAATTCACCAATAAGGGATGAAAGATTTGGTGCAACATTGGTCATTTTTGATACAAGGTACTGATGTAGGCTCTTCCTGTAGTCTGACAAACCTATAACTTTCCCAGCAAATGCTTCTATATTCATCAAATCTAATGGGGAAATGTCCATTCCTAGAACACAATAATATATAAAAACATAATAAATGAAAGTAAATACCATGAACTAGTTTTTGACAGTCTGAAATTATTTATCCAAGGGAACAAAATCTGATTTTATACAAAACATGGCAATGATCTATGCAACTTACCCATAGATGACTTTGAAGCCTCATAGATTGCTTTTGCTTTGCCTTCATCCATCACAATCTCCTCTAGTGCTTCTAGTTTATCTTCTGTTAAATCTTTTCTTGATTTGATAAACTTGGCCACTTTAGCATACATATAGTTATCACCCACAATTTTGACTAACTCCGGAAAATGATAAGAGTACCACTCCCTGAAGAGAAATTCATTGACCATGTTAGAAACACTAAAGCCCAGGTCAAACGTCAAACTTTACATGAGCTGAACCTAATGACATCAAAGGAGACCGCCTTAATATCCATTGTTTTCAATGAGCTCAGCTCATGTGAAGTTTGACATTTGACCTGGGCCTAAGAAACTTCTACATTCAATTCTTTATTCTCAGAGGTTTGTTAGCTCATACACCTGTTACCCTCCTAAAACAGGCTGATGCTTGTACATTATGCATTATACTTAACAGTAATATACTAACCTGATTCTCATAGAAAAAGTGTTAATATCTTTATCCAGTTGATCTAGTAATGCAATTGACTGAATGATCATATTATCCACTCTATGAATGTTGAACTTTACTTTTGCTCTGGAATAGCTGTGGCCCAAACCAAGCTGTGCCTTGGCTGCCATTTGCCCTGTAAGTCCCTTGATCATCTTCTCAAAATGAAGGCGAATTCCTCTCAAAACCTCAGTGACCACATTACTTGTTTCACAGCAAATTTTTACTGACTCTTGGATTGCAGCACTCAGCTTACTATCTCCAACACCAAGAGTAACTTTGGACTTCTTCTTCCCAGTGGGTATATTGGCTTCTAAGAAAGCCTTGAGGTCATCATGAACAACTCCTAAAAACAATTCATACAAAAAAGTAAACATCAACAATTTATCCCAGGTATTCAACAGACAGCTATTGTCTTTATATCAGTGGTCATTTTTTTATATATGTCTTGTGAAAGGGGGTTGTCAAATGCCTGGGAGAAATTAACGACCAAAGGTAAAGCTGGCAGCCAGGTAAAATAATAAATAGGGTGCACACCACACATTTGTGAAACAAAACAAAAAAGGGTACAACTATAGAATACCCCGCAAATGATATGCACAACTTAATCCGTTATTGTTCTTCTATTGTTATTGTGTCATTTTCAAAAGACTTGCTTCAATCTAAAACAATGTGGCAGGGTATTCTATAGTTGCTCCAAAAAAACATCGTGACAATTGGGACACCAGAGAAAAACGTTTGCGCATGTGTGCATTTTACCAACCTTTCCAAGAATCCAAGAGAGTTTCACTGAGAAAAGAAATGTTCATTTTCTCCAAGTATACATAAAATTTCAGTGGTATACTTTTGTGAGACAAAGATATCATATAAATGAAGAACATATGTAAGAATTAGCCTTAAGTTTTAAGAACTGACCTTAAGTTTTGGCATTTTGTGAAGTCCAATTGTGAAGCAAGTGTGAAAGTAAAATTTGCATATTTTTACAATAGCTCAAAGACGTCTTTACCTATACTGCATACAGGCTACGAGCATGCGCAGACGTTTTTCTCTAGTGTCGACAATTAGAGAATCCCTAGAGAAAAAATAAGCAACTGAGCATGCCCAGTGCATTTGACCACATGCTGCATGAAATGCATTGCCATATATTGTAATTGACCAATCAAAAACGTGAAGCACCAGTTGTCATCATATATTGCTGATCCGAATTCTTGTCAAGAGACTAGAGTCTAACTTATTATGCAAAAAATTTACATTGCTGACCACTATTTTCACAAAAAGCCACGGATTTTGGTCGAAAATGTTCAAATCCATATAAATCGTTACTTGGCTAAAAAAAATCAAAATTTCGCCAAAAGTATGAGCCCCATCTGAATAAAATCAGCCCAAAAATAGCTTTCTAAGTGAACGTTTTCCACGTGGTCTAGAGCTTGTATCACCCTCGAGGAGCTCGTTAACAAAGCAATCTTAGCAAGACAACCCTAACGTACATACCTTCTGAAACGCAGTTGATATTATCCAAAGCATTTGTTCCTGACTTAAAAGGTGAGAATGCCACAAGTTTTACGAGTTTCCCGAAGCGAGCTAGATCCACCACAGCTTCTTGTACTTCAGGCAGCAGTACACCGACTTCTTCTTGAGCCGTAACTTTGAACACTGAATAGCCAGAAGCATGTTCGTAGAGTACGAACAAAACCTAAACAGGTAAAGCATAGATTCGATCCGATGTAAGTTTTATAGCTTTCTTAAAGATAAACCAGATAATAATAATTTTATAAATCGTATATAGTAAGTTTTTACCCACCATCTTGAGACGATGCCTCGTGTGTAGTCACGTGTTCCAAACTCCAGACAGCAGGGCCAAACAGGGAGCCCAATAAAAACACAGGGAGCCCATTTCACAAGTAAGTCGGTCCGGTAGTGGATTGTGCATGGCATTGAGGCTACGCATAGATCTAAATATTACTAAGTGGCGTCCTAGTCCAGTAAACTATTTCGACCAAAGTACAAATCGTAGAGTAAACAAAAGACGCTGATCCACTTTGATATTATTCTCATTTTAATTCATTCATCTGTCCCGTGTATAAACCCCTTGCAGCAAACCACAAAGCAGTTCAATGGGGTGAGGGGTAGAATCGAAGACTGAATGACTAATTCTATTGTTTTATTTTTTCAAATTGACTAACTGCTTTCGGAATTAGCGCAAGGGGTCTATAGTCTATAGTATCAAACTTGTACACAAATAAATAGTTCTCCTTCCACTGAAAACAGTCGTTCATTATAACAACTACCTTTCAAAAACTGCAGGAATCCTGTCACAAAAATATTACATTTTTTGACAACATCATTACCACTGGAAAAAAACACTGGTATGTATAAAGCCGAGACATTAAATTATTCAAATGTGAAGAAAGCGGCTTGGGCTAGTCTTGATCTTGTCTGATACTTCTCACACGTTTTCGAACATCTTTAGCAATCTGTTTGGTGAGCTTGGAGTCCATCCCTGCCTCTTTAGTAAATATGAACAAAGATATGTTATTTCCAACATCATTACTTCGTATCATGCATATCCTCATTGGATACTCAAAAAGCGGATCGCATAAAGCTAAGTCATGGGAGCGTTCGCAATTGATGAGACAATGAGCTTGCAACAAGGATATAGCCGTAGCTTGTCAACCAACACCAGGGGAGGTGAGTGGGTGGGTCGTGCTGGACTAAAGTGACCAGATGGTATCTTTACTTATGAAAATAACGTTATTTTCACGTGTAAAAATTACATCACCATGGTTTCTCCTTTTACAGGCGAATAATAAGCTATTTAACTTACCACTTGCTGAAGTCTTTATGGCCATCATTAGTTCGTCTTCTGGGATGTTACTAACTTCTGCAACTTTTGCCAAGAAAGCCTCTTCCTCTTCCTGAAAATCAAGGTTAAGATTTCTAAAGGCATTTATGCAATCTATACTTTGAATGCAGGAAATACTGCGGTAAGTACACAATGTGATGCCAGTCAGTGAAGCATCAGACAATTATCATTAGCGGTTTCGGAGGTGAAGGGAGGGAAGGACAGCATAGCGTTTGCCTGACCCCCCATAAGACATTCACGTCTATCGGAAAAAGAGAACTGCGGGACTGGAATTTGTTAGAACATTGTTACTTTCACATGTAAGTACAGTGTACATCAATAATTGCTAGAATCGCCGTCGTTCTACATCAAGCATAGCTAAGCAGGGCTTAAGTCACTAAACAATGTATTTTTCTGGATTTTCTCATTACCTGCAAATCTTTGACAAACTGCTGTTGCATTTCTTTGTTAAGTAATTCTGTTTGTCGTCTGAGCTCGAGACGCATTTCGTTTTGCAGCTCCTTTAAGAAAACAAGTAAAACCTGTGACATAAGTTGTTTTACTTTTTATTCACAGCTAGACAAATAGTGCTAATACAGTTTAACTCTTCTTTTTACAGTTCATCGAGTACGTCATTGCCGGATATCAAGCTGTTAAAGAGTGGGACTTCCAAGAAATTTATGTTGACGTCCACTATGCTTTGTTCTTTTCTTCTCTGCAGTCAGTATGAGTCATCCAGCTTTATAGCTTTTTTGAGTAGCCTTTGCTGTTTAAGTCAGTTCTCGTTTTAAAGTTAACGATTTGTTCAACTGAGATGTCCTATTTTGTTATTAGGTAGGTAGGAACAAGTGTATTGGCCGTGTTTTGTGTTTGCAGCATATATGAGGTACCTCCTTTCCAGTTAAGTCCCAATTAAGGGTATTTCATTGTTTTCCCAGAGCCTCGATTCAGGCAGCCTGTCCAGCCCGACTCAAGCTGAACATGGAAACTGGTCCATTACACAGAATGTAGTCCATCTATGTTATCATTAGAACTCATGCAGTATACCACTAAACATGTACTCCAATATTCAATAATAACTTCCTTTATTCAATTACGTTGTTATTGTTACTCGTCTACAATCTTGTTACTATCCGGGTATGTGTAGCCATAAGCAAGAATATATTACGCATTCTGGTTTTAGAAATGTGTGCGTTACAAGTTCATCAAGGACCACAGGGGTGGACTGACTTACTATTATTCCTTACTACAAACCTCCATTTCTTTCTTGTGCTTCTGGTCGCTAAGAATTAATGACAGAGTACTCGACGCCGTTCTGGTTAAAAAAAGTTATTGAAATAAAGGAGAGGTATAGTACGAAATTCCACATGTTACTCATCTTCTTAAACTTGCTAAAGGATTTACTTCGAATCGGCCACAAGCAGCAAAATTAACCGAGTCATGGCCTTTTGAATTTCAAGCTATCTCAAACAGTCTAGAAGTTCAATCAATAAGTAACTTACTTGACACCTTTCGCTTTGATCTCTTCCATTTCTTGGTTTCTCTTGGCTTCCATCATCCTGACATAGTTTAAAATGCATTTTTAAGTTTCGTTAAATACGAGATTTGCAGTAATTCCCAAAGGACTGATTGAACAGACATAGGCCGCCATATTGAATGATATATCAACGACACAAAAGTATGTTGAATGACATTAAACTAAGAACGATCCGTAGATCATTCTTTATAGTAAGTCGGGGTTACTCCCACACGTGAGCGGGCGGGGATACTTGGCGGGGGTACTTTATTTTATCAGTAATAGGCCCTAAAACGAACCCGCTAACCTTTTGGTCATCGTTTTAGATTTTTATAACACAATGAGCGGTAACAAACTACCGATTTCAACCCCGATGAGCGAGCACTCAAGCCCCTTTAGCATGATTTTTTTCCACGGGAGAGTGAACCCGTAATATTTGCGAAACAAAGGGGTACATCCTGTCTTTAGAGGAATTTACAACCCCAATACCCTTCCCCTAAATCCACCACACCACTGCATAGGAGTCGTCCCTTCACTTGGGCATGGCAGATATATAACGTTACATCCATCGGTAATAACAGTAATGGTGGTTTACCTCTCCTTTTTAAGTTGTTTCATTTCGATTTTTTCACGAATTTTCATCATCTGCTTCTCTCTTTCTCTGTGATTCGCAAATGTAATTTAAAAAAATAATAATAATAATTCCTCGTTTTGAACCAGGCGGTGCACAGGGAACCAACAAATCGTATTCTATTTATTTTCTTTGCTTTGAATACATCATGTTTCTATAAAGGAGCGGCAGGACCTAAGGCATAGAGAAGTTATATGGGATAGCGCATAGCCACAATGCACGCTATGTCAATTACATTCTAAGAAAAAAGACTCTGATTTCCGTTAATTTCTAGTAATAGCCACGACTGCGAGGCACAGAAGCTGCCCAAACAGACTTACGTCTCTATGTTTTGATTCAGCCGATCCACTTGCTTTTGGTGTTGCTTTAATATTCGATCAGTCTGTGCGTCAGCCATTGTTCCTTCCCTTGTTAGGGTGTCTACTAGTTTTTTCTGACAGAAAATAAAGAGTCATTGAGTGCAAATCCCAATTAATTTGCAGTGGTTAAGCAGAATAGAAATAATAAATACATTGATGGCGTGAACATGCTGTAGCAGGGATTCAGATGTACATCAAAGTGCCAATCACCCAATTTATTCAATATTCCCGTTATTAAGTCTACACTGAGAAGGTGAGCTGTTGAGTGACCCCCTCACATTTTATCTTGTCATTCAGTCACGTCTTGATTAGTATATGGGACATAAATTGTATAAACTATGCATAAACCCACCTCAAGATTTCGTATGGCTACGTCCCGGTTTTTGATGATTTCGTCACGGCGAGCTACTTCAAGCTGGAAAAGATAATATATTTTGTTGGGATAACTGGATTATACCCACACCATGAAAAGGAAATTGTAACGGCGGCAAACTGATCATTTTTTCATCGTGTTTCCTACATATTCCTTTCGCCACGCTAACATTTTCCTTCGAAAGACAAATGTTCTTGATTAGAGATGTCCAATTTACAGCAATATCATTGGTTAATTTGCACATTGCTATAGTATGCGTAAAATTATGAATTCTTAACTGCAATTATTCCTTACTTGCCGAAATGTGTATCTGGAATTCTAGAGTTTTCTTTTATGTTAATTGATTAATTTGGGACCATACATCCAGGCGTAATGCTGAAGCGTCGTATGGCAGGGCGAAACTATTTACGGGTCAGCTGGAGATTTCGGCTCCAACACCGCTATCCCTAATAACTAATCAGGGAGCTCGGCTGAAGCCTAAAGAGAGAGGTTAGTCGGCCTCTAGACCAATTAATATTAACCCCTTTTTGTTTTAGCTTCACACCAGTGGCCCAGGGGAAGTGCAATAGGCCAGCATGGTGGTCGTGAGCAA
>JAADYU020021122.1:0-10527 GCA_011763375.2 Heteractis magnifica
GTCGGGGTTTGAGGGGAGGAGGCGAGTGAGGCGGTTGTAGAGGGGGGGGGGGGGGGGGGGGGGGGGGGGGGGGGGGGGGGGGGGGGGGGGGGGGGGGGGGGCGCTGTCTTTACTAACCTGATAACTGTGGGGAAAAGCTCAGCAGTAAACACAAAGATGGCATCAAACGAACACATGACGGCAAACTTGCCCAGCAAAGCAAAAACGATGCGTCCAGCAGCATAGCCTAAAAAGATATTCCGCATCATTAGACTACAACAACAGGGAAACCTGACTTGTCCGTCATGTGTAGCCATCGTGGTTTTATCAATGTACCTTATATCATTTCGCGTTCCTTGTTCTAATCGACTTTGAGGGGCACTTTGCATGAATACAAGACGCTCTAAGAGTGAAACTGGATTGCCTGTGCTGTGCGAATATGCGCGTTGAAGAGGAGACGGCAATTTGTGATGAATACAAAAAAAAAAAAAAAAAAAACCCTCAAACCGGACGGCATTTTTAAACTGGTTTGCCACAAGCAACCCAGTAATAATAGCTTGAATAGACCAAATCCACTATGGCGTAACGTTTTCTTATCATAGGCCACGTGTCATTCCCTTAGGAATACGATTCTTTGTTTAAGGCTCATCCATATTAATGTATCTTCTCAATCGTAACCAAAAAACAAAGAAACAATACCCAAGGGAATGACATTTGGTCTGAAATGGCAAAACATTACGCCCAACAGGATTTGGTCCAATGTTATATTTCACTGCACATGAAAAACTATTGTGTTCATGCAAACTGCCGTTCAACTGTGATGCAAATGAGCCAAAACGAAATGTCTTATGGGTCGTAAGAAAGTAGTGTTATACTGTCAAAGAAAGATATATTCAAAGGGAAAAGATGTAGAAACAGATCTGAGTAAAAAGGGCACTACTCTATAGTATTCCCGATAGGGCGGATTTCGTATGAGTGGGAAACGGTGAGACGATATTCGTAGCCGTACTACCGTGGCAGTACCATACTTTATCTTAGACTTAACTACGCATTGTGATTGGATGATTCGCATTAAAACAATGGAAAACCCTTTCAGTGTTACTGCACACCTTACTGTGTACGTGCAGTAAGTCAGTACCGTACGTTTCCCACTCATACGATAACCATTCTTATGGGAAACCCTTTCGTTACTGCACACCGTTCTGTGTACGTGCATTTAGTCAGTACCGTACGTTTCCCATGCACTCTAAGGACGTCATACCTTTGTTGGTCGGATCCTCTGGAATGACCGTAACTAACATGTTTCCTATGGCTCCTACGATCAATCCAACCACCACAGTCAGTTTACGGCCAAATCTACAAGAAACACAAGAGAAAAAAGGAAATTGTTTAACATTTATTGCGCGCAAATACCATATGAATATAATCAAACGCGCGGGACCGCCATAAACGTGATCATCCGAGCCATGGCAAGGTCTTACCATCTGCGAATATTATCATAAAGGGAGCACCTCCTCACGACCTCCCGCACAACACACTCTATGTTTCTCGGTAGCACTTGAGAAGATTACATTAGTATGGATGAACCTCAAACAAAGAATCGTATTCTCAAAGGAATGACACGTGGTCTGAAATGGGAAAACATTACGCGCAAGCCAAAGAGGTCTATTACTGAGTGCAATGGTATTTTTTAGTAAAGTCATTCAGTACTTGTTCATAGAAAAAATAGCAAAGGCATTCCCAGGCAGCTCGACGAGAGACGTCAGGAAGAAGTTGAGGTACATGTTGCCGCCGAGAAGAACAGAACCAAGAGACACTCCGAAATATACTTGTGCGTTGACAAACCTATCATAGAAGAAAGAGCACTGAAAGACATTTAGTATTTTTGATATTTCTTCAATAAAGCTTTCTCACGCAGCGATTATGTCCGGTAAAATAAGTTTCTTCTCGGCAAGGAAAGGAAAGGAAAGGAAAGGAAAGGGAGGGGAGGGGAGGAAGGAAGAAAGGAAGGAAGGAAGGGCGAGAGATAATATTGCCGCACGTACCAAGATATCCAGATTACAACTGTTCTCTTCGCCATCGATCTAGTTCTAAAAAGATCCAGTAGAGTAGTTTCTCTCACAGATGTAGTTTTGTGTCCCTCAGGCAAACCAAGGTGTTCATCATGAGGAATTTCTCTCTTGTTAAACTTGCCAACCTTGACAAGAATTTCCTCGGCGTCTTTTTCTCTGTCATGCGTGACTAACCAACGAACAGACTCTGGAACGCAACTATCAAAAACCGATTACACATATTCTCAGAATTTCGATCTCTTTTTCAGACATGTTCTCGTTTTGTTTTCAGGTTTTTATACCTATTTCAAAAAAGGTTGTCGGCCGGAGATCTGAAATCTGAAATCTGAGACCGAGAGGAATTGGGGGCAGCGAGCTGTGGATTTATTTTTGAATTCATTTTTATTTTTAAATTAAGTTTTAGTAGTTTGTAAATAGTAAATAGCTAAATACAACACCACCTTTGAGCGATGACCTGCGCTTGCGAATTGTCTGGCTTAGATTTCAAATTTCAGATCTCCGACCGACAATCTTTTCCGAAATAGGTTATACTTACAACCAGAAAAGAAACAGAATTATCCCAGGAGCAGACGTTGTTATGGACAGCTTTCTCCAGTCTCTTATGAGGTAAGCAAGAAGAGCTATGAACATGAGAGCACCAGTCCAGAAGTACCAAGTGAACGTACCCGCCATTGCTCTCTTTTCCGGGCCCACGAACTCGGTTGCCATTATAAATAGACACACAATGGACCCTCCTGTGTCAAAAAATAAACGGTAAGATTTAGACTGTAGTTAGATTCAGACTCTACGTCATGGCGGCTATGTTTCTACCATTTAACAATAGATTTCTTACTAGCTCCTTTTGTCTGGACCACCAACATGGCCGCCATGCCTTTGTCTTTTGATCCTCTTGGGAATGGTTGAAAAATGTCAATTGGCTTCATATAAACTTTATTGTATATTTTACTCACTATCTCGATTCTGATTGGCCGACAGCCTACATCTAATCCGTGATATCTGCAGAAAAATCTGCAGATATGGGATTTATCAAGTCGAGTTCAAGTGTTGGACGCGCGCTTAAAAAATAGATTCGTAAACGTAAAAAGGTAAGAATTTACTCAATTAACAAATTGTATAATAAAGCAATTATTGAATTCGGTTTTCGCTTGGACGGATAACACAGACTCGAGGTCTTGATAGTTTACGATGTAATGCTCAACCAATTATTGCTTATTATTTTTCTAAAACACTGATTTCATTACAAAAATAAATTCATGTAATGGTCATTATAACATGCATCAAGGAAAAAAGCAACTTCAAAACAACGTTGAGGTAAAAAGCGGCTGTTGACATTCTATAAATTTAGCATTCAGCATTTTTTTGAAGTACCTCTCGAATCACGTGGTCAATTACATACTATGTGGTTCTAACATACTTACCGAGACCAAATCCGATGAAAAACCTGAAGATGGCGTACAACCAATAATAAGGCACGAACGAACTTGCGAAGGCTAACCAGCATACCATGCAGGAAGAGAAGAACAGGATTTTCCGACGGCCGTACTTGTCCGACAAAATGCCGAAGATGACGTTACCAAATAACCAGCCGGTGAACAAGATTGAGTTCGTGACCCATCCAAGAGAAGAGTACTCACATACCAGATCCCACTGTCAATTGAAAATATAACACGTTCGGGATGAAGATTAATTTGAGAAAGCCAGCACTATAAAACGACTCTTCCTACAAACCACGTGACCCTCACGTGACCTTATTCTCTGAGTGTTCGGTCAGGTTCGGCCATTGCGTTAAACTTTTTGTTGAGTACGAATTAGAGGTCAGGCGGTAAGGATCGAATTTACCACCTCGAATCACCTTGAACTGAATAGTGACATGAAATTCTTGGGGTAGAAGACACTGGCAATTCTTGAGGGTATTTTAGAATGGTCTAAAACGGAACGTGGAAATTCTGGGGAGATCCAAAATACACCATCTCTCAGGGGATAAGAATCAAGTGGAATTTTGAGAATGACAAGAAAAAACGAACTTCTAACAGTTGAAAATGACGACAACCGCTACACCTTTTGGCCAACCGATAGAATATCTAATTAGTGATCAATTAATAGTGGAGTTAGCTCACATGAATGTACAATAAAACATCAGTCTTGAAACCCCGTTCATGTTTTGTGCCTGTTCTGTGACAGCAAAGGGTTTTTAAGACGTCAACCACAAGGTAGTTAGGTTTGGACAAACTAAATGCAATAATGGCCTAAGGGACCCATCTTTATTAATGCCAGCGGGGGGGGGGGGCGGTGTGGCAGGAATGAGAAACATCGAGATGGGGATCAATGAAAAATTATGCACAGAAGGGGAGAATAATTTTCTTTGGGGGGGTGTCATGTAATTTTGTTTGGATGGATCTTGCCAGCCCCCCTCCCACTGACAAATAAAGTATGGTCCCTAATTGACAAAAAGATCGGCGCCCTCTTGGCCTGGCCTGATATGGGAAAAGCAACAACAACAACAACAACTTGCTTCAGTTATGATTGACGTGTATGGTGTCGTGAATTCCCATTCGCTTCGAGGAATATCACATCGATAAAATTTGTTGGGATCTTTGCCACTCGGAAAAAACGTTTCTGAAATGAATACAAAGCAAGGAAGAAAACATAAATTGAACTGCTTCAATGACTGGCACAATCAGTCATTGAATCAATCAGTTAATCGGTTGGTCGGTCAGTCAGTTAATCAATAGGTCGATCGGTGTTGGTCAGCTGCCGGTCTTTGGTTGGTCGGTCGGTCGGTCGGTCGGTCGGTCGATCGCTGTCACTTATAAGTTGGTATGTCGGTTGATCGGGCTTTGATCCGAATATTCGTTTATTCATTTTTTAAAGGGATGCAAGGTAAGAAATTTAATGCTCACGTGTAAAATTACAAACTGTGCTGCCATTCACGCATTTCCAGGCCGGTTCCAAAGCCAGGAAAGTCATGATGAGAGATTGAAATGTCACTGGTATCATCATGATGCCGATGATGATGACAATCATCCACTGGAATCGACCCATGACTCCAACATGAACCAGATATTCATCTACTGATAGTGTCATGATTATTATCTGACTAAAAATGAAGATTAATGATCAATTAGTACAGTAACAAAATTTCACAAAATTAGAACTAAGTTTGCCTTTTGGACTCCGGACACAGATAAATAGATAAATAAATAAATAAATAAATAAATAAATAAATAAATATTAAATAAATAAATAAATACTAAATAAAAAATAAATACTAAATAAAAAATAAATACTAAATAAAAAATAAATATAAAATAAATATAAAATAGAATGAAAAGAAAAGAAAAGAAAAGAAAAGAAATAGAAAAGAAAAGAAATAGAAAAGAAATAGAAAAAGAAAAGAAAAGAAAAGAAAAGAAAAGAAAAGAGAAGAAGAAAGGAAAAGAAAGGAAAAGAGAAGAAGAGAAAAGAAGAGAAAAGAAGAGAAAAGAAGAGAAAAGAAAGGAAAAGAAAAGAAAAGAAAGGAAAAGAATCGAATCGAATCGAATCGATCTATGTTATTTTCGTTCTTGGTAAACTACCGATCACTTGATTCAAAAGGTGTGGAAAAGTAGGAAGGCCACCTCCCCCGGACAGCCCCATATGATATCCCCCCTACACACACACAGCTGTATCTGAATAAAATACGTTGTGTGACAGTAAACATCAACCTGCTGACTAAAAAAGAAATTCTGGATAATATCAAGTACTTGTCGGAGTTTATATTAGAATCAACATAACAGAACTCGTGTTCTATCAGATTTCCGGTTTTTACATCAACAAATCACAAAATACATAGCTGCATGTTCACGTGACTGATTACGTTTACGATACCACGCTTGACCTCTTCCAACACAGGTAGCCCAAGCTCTGTACTAGTGTGGTTTTACTGAGCTAGAAATAAGCGAAATATACAAGAAAAATTACTAAAAATCGAAATCGAAATATATCATATCTGAATCACGCTCACTTGTTCTTTGTCTTTTACTTTATACTCTGGGTAAGTTTGGAGCCGTTCTGCTTTTTTTTTTTTTTTTTTTTCTTCTGCTTTTTCTTTTTTCCTATATCACCAGATAGGGTGAAGTTAAAAAAGCCATAACTCGCTCAATTTAAAGCAGAACGGCTGCAAACTTGCCCAAAGTATAAAGTAAAAGACAAAGAACACGTGAGCGTGATTCAGATATGATATATTTCGATTTCGATTTTTAGTAATTTTTCTTGTATATTTCGCCTATTTCTAGCTCGGTAAAACCACACTAGTACAGAGCTTGGTCTACCTGTGCTTCCAAGTCTGTTTTCTTACATGTAAGTGCTATGATGAATTTTTTAATTGGTTCGTCGAGTTGACCTTCAAATGAGTGACGTACAAGTCGACCACTCGACATATAGTTTTCTGGATTTCTGTTTTTGACCTGCCATTAACTAAAGCAATTAAAGCGAAGCAAAGACGATACAAAAGTGCTGGTTTTAGTGGAGGGCACATCGCACTAACTATCAAGTGGTAGCTGTTTTTTACATCCTTTATGAATAAAAATTAGAGGCAAAGAACCACTTATAAAGCTATTTAATAGCGAAACAAAAGTAACTTGTCTACTTCCTAAATATTAAAGAATTTTAAATAAACGTACAATAAAGAACACAATATTTTGTACAATGCACCGAAAGCAATGAATCACCGGGTTGAATCAGCGGACATCTTCTGTCGTTATACTAACCACATCATGAAACGCCTAGACAAAGAACGAATTAATTTTTGGGGGGTCTATGATAAGAGGAGCGAAAAGGTTTTAAAAATATAAACTGGTAGTGATAATACATTGGCTAGTAAGGGAATTATTTTGCCGTTTTGTCTGCTGCCACTGTGACCGACGTTCATAGGCTTTATTCTCTTGTAAACAACAGCAGCAGTCATAGCCTTCAATTCAACAAAAGCAAATGAAGCCTTCGTTTTGCGTTTAATCTTAGAAAGACTTTAAGGAATCGTTTACTAAACTGTTATCACAGAAGGCATGCATAAACATTGATGCGGAAGGACATGTGCTCGTTTGAAAGAGGAAGTTTTGGCGCTAAACACTTAGGAAATCCATGTCGATCGAACCACATTAAAGATGTCGTTTGCTTTGTGTACAGCTTTTCTTACCTTACTAAATGAAAATCTTGGAAATCCTAGTACTGGTCAGGGTGATGGTAAGCTGTCTAGTAAAAAGGAAGGTGGGCCTTTATAGTTAGCCAAGCTGTTACCTGCAGAGAGCAGGCGATTCTCTTTTGTCAAAGTGAACAAGCGACAAATTAATTAATGCAAATCTGTCAAACCTTTTATAAGCAAATGATTACGTAAGTAGTATCAACAAAGACTTACTTGGAAAATTTAGATTCTGGACTGGATTGGACTCTGCACTTTTTCGAATTCCGTTTCCAAATTATGACTCTTCATTTTAACAGCTCTTTTATACTAGAAAAAACTTTAGAGGTGGCACAGGATATTGCCGGAACTGTATGCGATCTCTGGGAATATTCTAGGCTATGATATAAAATCGGCCACGCATGTATCATGGCTGGGTGCTCCTATTTTAGAATTTTAATCAAAATGGCACATTGTTAGTCCAATCATAGGGAATTTGACCACCAACTTTCCTTTTTTAAAAAGACCGTCAAGTGTGACTTCACCATAGCCGCCTCTGCATATCTCTGATACTTTTGCTCTTTTGCTTTGGGCTGGAACTCGAAGTGGACCGATCGACGTTCAGAAGGTCTCCCTATAGATTGATAAACAACAATCCTTCGTATGGGGTATTTTCATGACTTTTTAGTGCATGTGGATATAAGGTGTGGCAAGGGTGGTAAAACAAATAAAAATCTCTGCTTTGGTTTTCAATACATTTTAGAGTAAACAGCCTCCGCTAAGGCTGTATAGACCCATAGTGCAAAAATGTAATAATCGTATGCATATACATCTCAAGCCTCATAATGATGCGATAGAACAATACATCGTCATTGTTTTATCGCATCATTATGAGGCTTGAGATGTATATGCATACGATTATTACACTTTTGCAGCAACAAACCACATCTATCTTGTGGTTATCTGTTTTGGGCATTTATTATCCAAAAATAAAACAATTTTGTTAATTTACTTAACGACCCTCAACCTTGGAGTTTAGTTTTTAGGTACCACAGCATTCAGAGAACACGAAAACTGTGACTCCAATCACATTGATTTATTGTATGACTTCACCACTCGTACAGTCTTGAACTCAACCGGTAGTCCAAAAAAGAAAAGCTGATTCTTATCTTCTTAATAATCGTCAAAGTAGTAATAGTAGCAGTAGTAGGTTTTCAGACTGTACAGTGATCCACACGAACTAAAGAAGTTACAAATTAGACTGATAACAAATGCTAATAATTACGTTCTCCACGTGCTCTCAGTCACGTGTCACTCGGTAGCCACAAAAACAAATGTATTATCTATCGCCTGCAAGGAGGGGAGTAGGTGGAAGGTGGGAAGAGTTGGAGGGTATTTGATGTGACACCATAAAAATTATCTGATTTTCCCCTGAGGCACTATGGGACTTAAGTGATCCCCCTTATTTTCGAACAAATTTACTGACAAATGTATGTGATTCCCCCTTTATACTCACTGTTGTATTTTGCTGATCCCCTCACGTTCGTTGCAAAATCTTATTAACCCCTAGCCTCCCTCCTCCCTCAAAAAAATCCTCCGACTCCACCCTCGCCCCCTCCCCCGAGGTCATAAATACTGAACGGTCTCTAACGACTAAATTGCGGCGCGCTTGGGATAAGCCTAAATGGACGAAGTGGTTGCTAGTAACCAGAAAGTCGATCAGTCGGGCTTAAGATAGGAGATATTCGATTTATGGTCGAATGGTATAATTTCTTTTCAATGTATGTATCAAGGTCCAGTGGAAAAAACTTGTTCTTCCAAGACAGTGAGTCAAGCCCAGTAGGGCAGAGTTTACCAGGATGGGTGAATGACCAAGGTGTGCTTGTCTTTTATCCCTTTTTTTTTTTCCCTTCTCTTTTTTATTCTTCAGGTCACACTACTGAGAAATAAGCTGTTATAACTATAAGCTTAATGAGGATATGTTACATGATTTCGATAAAATAAATAATCTGATCAAATTAAGGTAACCGGGTATGTGCGCTAAAAGGAAATACTCGCCTATTAAGAAAGGCTATGTTTTGACAAGCACACATACGATAAGAGACTAAAACAAAAAGATATATACCTGCATTATAATTATATCTTGATAAAGAAACACCCCAGAATCAACCTGCTTGACTACCCATTTGATTTCTTTCTTTTGAGAGGATACATTGTAAACTTAATATAAGCTAGACCAGCATTACAAGAAAAGAAGGAGACTTTGTGAGAAAAAACCTATGACGGGGGGATTCAGTAAATGTCTAAATTAAAAGACGAAAAACTTTAGTGAATAGTTGCCACGGAATTTTGAATATATATATATTACTAATCTCCCGTTTTTCTTATTTTCCTTTCTATTCAAACTGCATTTTCTTTTCCATTCGTAAATTTCATAGATTCCGGACTGAGCTTCAAGACGTTTCCTTGCTGCTCACGCTTGTCTTTGTTCTCTCTTTCAAGGAGCTCTTCAGCCGTCGAAGTTGAATCAATGACTTCTGGGGTTGGTTGGTTCTTCGTTTCTGGCAGTGACATGCAAAGGAAACCAGCAATCATAGCAGCACCTCCCATGATGCCATACGGTAGCACAAAATGGACTCGCTTCTGCAATTAATTCAGTCAGTGTTGTTTAATGCGACGTTCCCTGAGACTTTGCCTGCGACGTTGCTATTGCAACAGGGAAATCGTGTGTTCACCCATAAAAGAGAAATCGTTTTTATTTCGGCCCTCAGGCCGAAATGTTACTGTATTCGGTTTGCCAACCCATAATATTTGGTGTGCCTGTCAATTATCTGTCACTATGTTTCCTAACATCATATTCGTCGGATAACATACTTTAGTAGACGGGAGGAACTTTGAAGTTTGGTGTTACGACAGAACGTTGCCACTGCATGTTTACAGACCGCACACAGATAGCCTGTGTTGCATCCGAACAAACTGTTTGTTCAATGAGCAGGCTACGCTCAGCGTGTAACCCTAGTGCGCAGCTTTAAACAGCTAAGAGGATCGGTTTGTTATTTTAGAATGAGGGGGGAGAAGAGGGGATGGAGTGGTGTCTATCGAGGAACATAAATTTATAAATTACTGAGAAATTTAATAAGAATGTGATTTTAGCTTTGCTCAAAATCCTTCGTGGATTTAAAAAAAAAAAAAAAAAGGGTTAAAAAAGCGACCCTTTCGGGATTCGAACCCGGGTCTGACACGATAATTTATGCAAAAAATCGGTGAACACACTAACCATACCCCCGAGACATTCCCTTGAAAGCTGAGGCGCAGTATGGA
>JAADYU020021233.1:0-10316 GCA_011763375.2 Heteractis magnifica
ACGTGGAATTCCCGAGGCCTCCAATGAATTCTCCTTGAATTTTATAGCATCTACAGTAACAATATCATAAAATTCTATGCAAAACCAGATTTTTGAGAGAGGGGTCCAAACGTATACTGAGCAAAACCTGTTGGAAAACTAAATTCTAGGATAACATAATCAATTGAATCTTAGGTATGATAGACCCCACGACTCTCCCCTGGATACGCCCCTGTAAAGCAACTTGGAATAACAACTTAAGGTGGCTCGCAGTAGTTATTTTCCGATCATACCGAACATTTTCATTCGACTTACTAATAGACTTACTCTGGACCTACGGATTAGATTTTTGTACCAGCTATGGGGCTTAGATGAAATTTTAAATTTGATGTTTTTGAAACCGGTTTTTAGAATGCTCACGTGCACATGATTAGAAGAATTTGCCGGTGCAATATGCAAATGAGCTAGCCAAACGGCCATTTGTTGGATTTAAAAATGTTTTAATGTTACAATTTTAATGAGGTTCTGAAATGCTGCTGCTAATATGATGATTAATACACCTTATTCCAAAATGGCGGAAAATACATTATTCTTTTGTCTCCATGTTAATTGGCCCTTGTTGCCTCGATTCCATCTGCAGAATTCAAAGGAATATTTGGCTTAAAACGAGGCAACAAGGGCCAATTAACATGAAGACGAAAGAATAATGTATTTTCCGCCATTTTGTAATAAGGTGTATACGCTACTAGAACATCAAGCAAAAATATGAAGTAGTTTTAGAGATTTTCTAAAACGATTTTGAAGTGGAAGTTACGGGGAAAACGTATCAGAAGAGTCGTGGAAAGAAAATTACATCTCTGCATCGGAAAAGAGTTGACAGTCAGCATTTTCACGAAATAACCAAACACTCTTTCGCGGTGTTTTGGTGGCATTTCACTAAACACGAGTATCGCCTACGCCGTCGTGATGTTCAACATAATAAAAACATAGCCTCAAAATATTTATGCGATTTAAACGAAATCAAACAAATTGAATGGCATGGAATTATGTTAAATTGTTTTGTAATAGTGTGTAGTTTATCACGTGCTTCGTCGCTTGTCTGGAGCATATCAAGTTTTAGAGATATTTGAGAAAAACCATTTTCGACGATTTTTGTTTATCGTTGCCTAGGTAACGCCGATCAACTTGAAATTGACATCATTCGAAGCTTTCATCTAAGCCTCATAGTTGGTACAAAAATCAAATCCGTAGGTGCCGAGTAAGTCTATTAGTAAGTCGAATTAAAAATGTTCAGTATGGTCAGAAAATAATTACTGCGAGCCACCTTAAATGCTTGTGATTTAGGAAATAAAAATACGTCCCTTCATTATTAGCCAATCAGAATTGAGTTATTCTCATCTCTATGATATTAATTTTATTCGGCTTGTTTCATGAGAAGAAAAAAGGCAAAGATTGGAATGAATGAATAGCTATAATGTGTGAGGCTGGATTGAAGGGTAGTTCTAGCCATGGATTGATGAGGAATTGGGTACATCAAAACTGTTGTGAACAAAATTGGAATCTAGTTCAGCTATATTCTCTTAGGAACAAGTCATTATTTACAGGATGGGGGGAGGGGGGCTGATGCAAACAAGGGGGGAGCCCAAATATTTTTGTGCAAGGGAAAATTAATAGGATGACGTAGCCCTTTTGTGCAATCATGTTTGTATGAATGTTGTGGTGGAGGGGCAGAATAAATTAAGTTTACTATAAAGGGGTGGCTAGTAAAAGCTGAGCCTTACATTTGTCATTTGCACCAAACCCACCCCCCCTTACCCTATAAATAATGGCTGGTCCCTCAGTTTTTATCCTCAAAACTATATTCATTTGTTATTTTACTGTTTAACAGAAAAGCGATGGTTTTGGGAGTGCAAATTGTTCTCCTACAATCCAATCAAGGAAGGTTGCTGCAAAGGTGTTGTTTATGCGAAGAAGACACATGCATGCTGTGACAGCAAGGTCATACTCAAGATTGACTGTGATGGCAAGGCTTATAACCCTTGTAAAGAAGGTTGCTGTGTTGGGGAGGACCATTCACATGTTTATTCTAAAAGCATTAAGAAATGTTGCCGTGGGATAGTTGAGTGGAAGCTTTTCTCAAGTTGTGGATCTCTCATTCATGGTTAGGAAAAAATTATCTGATAAATTAAAACAATCTTTCCCTAAAAACTTGGCGTAAAATAAATGAAGATATAGTTTAAAGATATAATCAAAACAACAACAACAACAAACCGTCAATGATTTAAACTCTATGTAAAATTAAATTGAGTGTAATTATAACAATAAAATAGCAGAACTGTTAAATGATTTCATGAAATTTAGGCTTTTAGGTAGGAAGGGAGAGTGAGGGGAGGATGGTGTAACCCATTTCCTACAAGGATGATTTCCCATTTTAATTCCCATCTTACCTCAAAAAATGCCATGCCTTCATTATCATCTATCCTATCTCTTTATCAACCACTGTCTACCTTCATAATAAGCCCCTGAAAAACAACACAAAAATGGTAATATTAGATTAAACATGGTTGAGCTCAATTGAACCACAAATATCCTTTCTCAGTTTCCCTAGGGGGGGAGGGGAGGGGGAGCTGGGGAGTTGGAGGAATATAGACTGAAGTAACTTACAACTGCTTCAGGGAATGCTGATATTTTGTTTGATTCTCAGGAAAAGCAAAATAGAAATAAAAACTCTTCAATGGGTAATGGCATTAAATTCGAGTACCTCAACCCCTCCCTACACAGTTGAGATCTTTGTCATACCCCACACATTTTCCACTTGAGTTTTGGACATTGGTCAGTTGAGGAAGACCCCATCAGCTGCATTCTCACTTTTTCATTGTTTATTTCTTATATATGGGCCTCAAGATTTATCTGCTCACTCCCTTTTCATGCCACAACCCTCATTTCAACCCTCAACCCCAGGATTTACCAATGTTCTCTACTGGGGGAGTAAAGGAGGTATAAAAATTAAAAATGCAGTTATGCACCTGTCTATGTTTAGCCCCAGGGGGGCAGGCAACGCAGGGGGAATTGACATAGGATCTTGCTCTTTGGGTCTGGCATCTGACAAGTACATTCTCCCCCAGGGGAGAAGAATTTGACACTTTACAGAACAAGAGAGACTGGAAGGGAGAGGAAATGTGACATTGAGTAGAGTCCCAGCGGTAGGGAAATTGACTCTGCCATCTTCAAAAATGTCAATTCCCCCTGGGTCTGCCCACCTTCACCCCTACCCTTAGGCTAATTAACAATTAGATCCACAGCTCAAATGGGCTATGGTTCAATAGCCCACAAGGCCATAGGCCAAGTGGGCTATTTGACTTGTGGCCCATGAGGGCAAGAGGTCTAATTGTTTTAGTATCCACCATACTGTAGATCAAATACTTGTCTGAAAAATCTGCAAATTGCGATTCAGCCGCCATTCTTTTTCTTTTCTAAACCGGCACTTTTCGCAACCATGGGCTATCACGAATAGCCCCCTAGTAGAGTAGCCAATTGGAATGCAGGATTTGTGATAGCCCACAGTTTGGTGGATACTAAACATTGTTAATAGGTGCATAGCCATTGATTTGTAATGCATTTGGTAGCAAATCAGCTACGAGTTGAGGCTTGCGCACATTAATACATGAACTGCCACGCTCTTTTTTGTTTTCACTGGAGTAGTAATCGGTGAAAATAAGACCATTAATCAAGCATAATATAAAATTACAAAATACCTTTGAAAGTTCGCGCCATAAACCACCATCTTGGATGTCCGGCAGAGAGAGCTTGGGTTCTAGCCTCGTACCCAGCTTTCTCGCAACTCGCCTCAAAACTTTTTGTTCAAGATGGCGGATGAAACCACGTCAGGACTAAACACCCAGCAGATCACTCAGATTCAAACCGCATTCAACTGCATTCCACAAAACCAGTTGGCTCAGAGCATAGGGACTCGTACTGACCTGTTGGAACTGTGTTTGGATCGTCAGATTGTCGAAAAAACCAATCATGTTTTTAGGTACAAGGTGGGTGGTCTGTTGCATTTTTTATTACACAATACATTTTATTGTTTATTGTTGTCAAAATCCTTGATAAATGACTTGATGCTTTGGTGGTAGGATTGGTTTATATATTTTGTTAATGGTCGAAGGGAAATATATCGATTTGCACATTGAAAATGTATTTTTCAGATTGAATGAGTAAATTTTGTATCTACATGTACTCCTGTAGAGTTCGTACAAAAACAAGAAATGCTATGAGTGCATTTAGTCTCAGTGTTGGATAGTTAGATAAATCTATCTGACTTAGATAACTATTTAGGTGACATTGCCCAAAATAGTAAAAGCTTGCCAAAGTAATGGTCAGCAAATCTGGGGCAACTTTACCAGAGAATGGGTCACACTTCCACTGGTGTCAGACATCATGCATTTCCACCCTGATTTGAAGAACCATATATCCTTGGAGATATAAATTTATTTTAGCCCAACTAAAATAGTAAATAACTTCTTGTATTATATGGAAAGGTAATTTCACAAACACTCATAGGCCAATTTGGAGTCCATAACTTGGTACAGGCCATCAACCTTATTTTTGTGTTCACCTTGCCATATAATAAACATCTTATTAACCTTGCTTGCTTGTTCCGTACGTAAGTTATGGAACCTCATTTTTCCACTTTCTATGGCCTGTATGTATGCTATGTGCTTGGGCCATAAGGTAGTGGAAAAAACTCAGTCCATAACTTAGAGTACAGACCTCATGCTTGGTTAATAAGAGGTATACACATTTTTTTCAGGGAGTATCCATCGCATGACCCCTGTCTAACAAATGACAAACAGTCTATTAGCCAGGCTTTATTTAATTTTCTCATAATAAAACCACTTCTCTCAATGTATTTAGGTTAATGAAGTCAAGCCTATGACCAACCAGAAATCTTCAGGCCGATGCTGGATCTATGCCCTTCTTAACTGTATCCGCCAAAAGTTTGTCCAAATAATGAACTTAGATGAAATGGAGTTTAGTCAGCAGTACCTTTTCTTCTGGGATAAAATTGAAAGGTCCTACTTCTTTCTAAATAATTATGTTGAATTGGCCAAGAAAAATGAAGATCCAGATGGCCGTCTAATGATGTACTTGCTTAGCAACCCCATGAATGATGGAGGTCAGTGGGAAATGTTGGTGAACTTAATTGAAAAGTATGGTTTGATTCCAAAGTCAGTTTGGCCAGATTCTCAGAGTGCTGGAAGCTCTCGCCGAATGAATAATATCTTGAATAATAAGGTACTCTACGTAACTGTAACATGTACAAGTTCATTGTGGGAAAGAGGGGGGTTGCCATTAGATTATTTAGGTATATAGTATTTTCTACATATGTACTGCCAGCTAAGTGAGTTTGATCCTCTTTGAACTGACACACTTTCAATATTCAGTAGTCTTCATAGCAACTGGTATCTAGGCAGATTTCAAGAGTAGAAAATGATGACAAATTTGCAGATGTACTGTTAGTAAGTTGGCAAGAGAAGTTTTTTTATGACTGTGAAAATGACAGTGTGGCATGTGCCATTTTTAATGAATTCTCTTGTTATATCAACCAACTTGGCAGCTGTGTCTTTTGTTATTTTATTCTCTAGGGAATGATTGCAAACCACTGTACACGTAGTGAATATATGAGTTGCAAAGTGGCAGTGTTAATGATAAATATTTGGAATCCATTATTCAACAGCATAGAGAATATTCCATGGTTCTCAGGAAGATGGTCAAAGATGGTTCCAGTGAAGAGGAAATTGAAGCAATGAAGAATAAAATGATGACAGAGGTAATGACAATGAACTGTATTTTTTGACAGAGGCATGGGAAGCACAGGTGTTAAAGTGCTGCCTCTCACCACTGTGGTCACAGGTTCAATCCCTGGACCTGCTATCACACATGAGTAGAATCATATTTTTTGTTGGTTCTCTCCTGCACTTCAATGGCTCTCCAGTTTTTCCTCCCACTGCAAAAACCAACTTCTGAATTCCTATTCAATCTTTGTCCATTCACCTTAGATTGGAGCCTAGCTCTGTAGTGAATGACCCACATTGTTTTGCAACAATGAAATGCCTTGTAAAGTTTTTTAAGCAAAAACTAAGAAGAATATTGGCTAAAGTCAAGTAAATTTTCGTGCATGAATTTTTGATCAAGTCTTCCTTTACTCAACTTACAGGTGTACCGTGTTGTTGCCATCTCATTGGGTACCCCTCCCAGCTCATTCACTTGGGAATTTTATGACAAGAGTAAGAACTATAAAAAGATTGAAGGCTTAACACCTTTGAAGTTCTATAAGGAGTACATCAAACCAGTCTACAATGTACAGGATAAGGTATGTAACACTGTATTATTTTTTAAGGGAATTAAGGGTGGTGTAGCAGCAGTGCACTTGCCTCTCACCTCTGAGGTCTTGGGTTTGATTCCTGGACTTGGTTTGCATGTGAGTTATAGAGTTCTTTTTGGGTCTATATATTCCTTGATTTTAGGGTTTTTCTCTGGGTTCTGTTCTCTGGTTTTCCTCCCTCTCCAAAATCCAACACACTAAATTCCAATTCAATCTGTAAGTTAGCCTTGCCCTGACTTAGATCAGCCCAGGGGTTGTTTCAGGGTCCAATAAAATTGATGTTTTTTTTAATACAACGCACATGAGGAACCATTAGAAAATGCCTTTATAAAATCTGTGAAATACTGTACGTGTATTTGTAAGACTACGTGTATTAATTTTATTTTTGTCCATCTACTCCATGTTCCCAGAAGCATAATTATGAGTAATAGAATATCAATTATGTTAACTATAGTATCTTTTTTGTATTTTTGTAACAAGGTGTGTATTGTGAATGATCCAAGGAATGAGTATAACAAGCTGTACACAGTAGATTATCTGGGAAACTTTGCGAATGGTCCTAATGTTGTGTATCTGAATCAGCCAATAGAAGTTCTGAAGTACTTAGCAGCAGCATCTCTCAGGGATAATGAGGTAAATAGACCAAATCCACTTGGACATATTTGTTTTCCCTTTTCAGACCACATGTCATTCCCTTGGGTATTGTTTCTTTGTTTCCTTGTAATGCTTGAGAAGATACATTAATATGGATGAGCCTCAAACAACAAATTGTATTATCAAGGGATTGACATGTGGTCCAAAATCAGAAGACATTATGCCCAAGTGGATTTGACCTAGTGAAACAAATTTGGCTGCATTTGAACTGTACTCACTGTACAGCAAGTTTATTTTCTTTATTTTAGGCTGTTTGGTTTGGCTGTGATGTTGGAAAACATTTTGAAAGGAAGCTTGGAGCTCTAGACCTTGAAATGTATGTGAAAATATGATTATGATAAAGACTTTCTGTTGACTGACATGCTTGGCAGTCATTTGTTATTGTTCTACCAACTGTACCAATAATGTCTAATTCTAGAAATCAGTCATTTGGTGAAAAATCTTTTCTAAAAAAAACTACCCTTAAACCTTCAGAATTCGGTTGAACATGTCCCATAATCTGACTTTATTGCTCCTTGTTGTTTCTTTTCTATGGTTGCTGATTCGAAATTCCTTTTTTTTCTCATTTCAGTCATAATTACAGTTTGGTATTTGGAATATCTCTGCTCCGTCTGGACAAGGCCCAACGCCTTGTGTATGGTGAATCTCTCATGACCCATGCCATGACTCTTACTGGTCTTTCATTCCAGGTAATTTTAGTTACCAAAAGTGTGTTGCAATTTGTTGCCATAACCGTTGCAAGAAGCAAAACTCAGAGACACTTTTGGTAAGTTACACTAGGCAATGCCTTGTGCAACTTGTGCAACAAAATTGCAAGATAAGTTGCAAGGAAAATTGCCTAGTGTAACAGCACCTAACAGTTGCAACTATAAAGTGTCATCTTCTCTAAATAAAAACATCATTTTCATTAAAAAATTTGTTTTTCTCCTAACAGGACACAGCAGAACAATCTGGAGAAACATCTGGAGGTGAACAGAAATCAGAGGGTGAAGAGAAACCTGTGACTCTAAAACCCATCTCTACCTCAAAATGGCGGGTAGAGAATTCCTGGGGAGATGACAAGGGGGACAAGGGATATTTAGTCATGACGGATGACTGGTTCAGTGAGTATGTCTATGAAGTAGTCATAGACAAGAAGTATGTTCCAGATGATCTTCTTGCTCTCCTGGATCAGGAACCAGTAGTGCTTCCTGCATGGGATCCAATGGGTGCTCTTGCTTGTGTGCACTGTGATGAGACAACTCAGACCTAGCATATATTTTTCGAATGAATATTTCTTTAAATTATGATAAGGGCAAGAAATATGATGACAATAGGACATTTTCATGATTGCATCATATGACTACCACTACCAGGATGCTTTGTTATTCAGATTTTCTACTCCCCTGGGAATAAAGAGAGAGTTGATAAAATTTGCCTGACTTTGGAAGGTACTCAAAGCATTATTGTAGTGGAAGGCAAATGATGCAATCATGCAAACGTTCTATTGAACAACACTTTAATGATGACTTGTATATGATTCAAAGGGTACTGATCACGTTTTCAGCTTACTCATATTTTTTTGTCATTGTTACGTTTTTCATGACATGTGCAACCTTTGGTATCAGTGACATTACTTATAATTATTTCTCTTGGTTATTTTGGGGTGTTTGCAATTATTAATATTATCAATTTTGGGAAAGGAGAGGGAAAATCACGGGAAAAATGAAAATTCATCCAACGCACAAGTGATCTTTCATAGAATCCTTAAACAAATCCTACCTGTATTTGTTTCAATATTTTTCGCTATTAAATTATTTAAAATCTTCGCTGTTTAGCGTTATTGCTGTCATTCTCTGTCTACAAGCAAAACGTTTGCCTTTCTTTTCCACTTGGTCAGATTACAGATGCGTGACTCGTAAAAATACACAGCCGCATTAGCCACTTAGCTGAATAATAACCTCTGTTTACCAAGCGGAGACCGATTTTGTGTGTGCTGCTATCACAAAGTAAAGCTAGGGTCCTGAACACAAGTTGGAGTTCCGTGATATGCTTGTAGTTTCACCAAGAACACTGGCAAAAAAAGCGCAGGCATTTGATTAACACCACAACAATGCCATCACCATTACATACGTCTTCACAGCATGAAATTTGCAACAGTTGCATTAAGTAAATCAGTGGCACAACAGGTGCCGATGGAAGGTGCATCACATTTCTCCCCCACAAAAAAAACGTACTGCACGAAAGAGGATTTTCAGCATTTGTGGCAATATTAAAAACAAAGTTTCATTCGATTACATATCATTTTATTACAAATATTTCTTCAATCTTTACAACTTTTTACTGTAACTACCGTTGTGAAGAAGTTCATATCGTTTTGTTTTGCCCACGATTTTCAGTATTAAAGCAACTCCAATATTATTTGCGTCTCCAAAAGTAAGAAATTTAAGCCTATCATGAATAAAGGTAATACTGAAATCTAGCTTGTTGATTAAACACTTATCTACTGTATATAGTCAGTAGACCTTTCCCGAATTTGCTTCATTGACCACAAAACGATGGTTTCACTTCGAGGCTGGACCTGATGTTATACATTAACTGTAACGTATTGCAAGTCCAACCTCGATTTGGAACAATTCGGGAAAGGTCTACTGCAGAAGCCGAGACCGAAATGGGAAATGGGAAGTACGTTAATTAAATGCATGTTGGAATGGGCCATGAGAATGTTCATGCACAATTAGCGTTTGAGAGACGAGATAAAAAATGTCCCTAAATTCAAAAAGGTCATTGATTTGAAGACGTATCTGCTCAACTTCTACAAAGGCGAAATATCTCCGGTGGTTTCTTGTAAGGCTCGGATACACGATGCGATGTTCCCTGTGACGTTGCTTGCAACGGAAAAATCGTGTGTCCACCCTTAAAAGTAGCACTCGTTTCCACTTCTGCGACGTCGCGCGCAACAGTTGCACGGGTGGACGCACGGTGCGATTTCTCCGCTGCAAACAACGTTGCAGGCAACGTCGCATCGTGTGTCCGAGCCTTTACACTGCAACCGAGAAAATGTAGCGAAAAAAGTAGGAAAAAAAATTTTTTGAGCATCGTTTTTTAGATCATACTAAACCATTTACTGCCCTAATTGTTTGGTCCGATATCAGGATATTACTCTTCTAAACGAGATTATTTTCCTTAAGGATGAGCGGTAGACTGAAGCAAAAAAAGCGTGGGGGGGGGGGGGGGGGGAGAAAAAACCCCCCCTGTAAGGGATATAATGGGTTTGCCGCTTTCTATTGTTGTGTCCCCTTGTTTGCGGTGCAAA
>JAADYU020021344.1:0-10524 GCA_011763375.2 Heteractis magnifica
CATTTCATAAACCATTTCAAGCTTCTTAAGGACTGAGAAGGAGGGCCGCTAGACTGAAATTCAAAACGCGCTGTGATTGGTCAGTTCGCGCGCTCGCCGGACAGCTGGTTAATTGCCATCCCAGCATTTCCACTGATGAGTTTCTGTGCCCCCTGCCCACAGTTATGTTTTACTAACTTAAGCGGTGCGTGCCTGAAAGACGACACGTATGACGTCATCCCGTGCAGTTATACTAACGACTGTCTGTTTTCTTCATGTTGTTCACTTCACAGTCATTTTTTACTGGCTTAAGCGGTGCGTGCCTGAAAGACGACACGTATGACGTCATCCCGTGCAGTTATTCTAACGACTGTCTGGATCTTCATCACGACGAAGTGAAACAGATGCAGTTGAGTACATCAGATTAATATGACCATTTCTCCCCGGTTAAATCATGTTAACTCGAGTGCGATAAAGACTAGTAACTAGCATAGCAGAGGAAGGGGTTAAAGGTGGGAAAACAGGCAGCTTGGTAGACGATATTTCAATGGATGGGTTGGATACAGACGATTCCTGAACTGGGTTGCCTGTGGTGGGCTGACTCTTTGATTCACGATTATTTGTCAGCTCGACCCAAAATGTTGAAGTAAGCAAACAAGCGTTCGATTCATTTGAATAAGAACTGAGAATATCCTCCCCAAGATCGAGATTTGACGTGCATTTTGAACTGAGTTTCCAATTCTTGGAACTTATCCAATCGGCTTAGGTTTGTTCGACCACCTTGCGTCGGACGGAGAATTAGAAAAAATATCAAAAAAAAATTTCAAATGAAGCGCAAATCTCTAAGAAAAACAGCCGTGCTTTTGTTTATTTGTTTTTGGTGTTTTTATGAGCACCGTTCATTCATCTTTTCCCGGACACACGACACAAATAGAGATCAAAAAGGATCAAAAAGGATTTCAGTTTGTCAGTAATTTGAACCCCGACTCGCTAACCGAAGCCATGTTGTAGAACTTACATTTTCGAGCTGTCAAGAAAGCGAAACAAAAAAAATATATGAAAAACCAAAGCTAATTAATTGTTTTACTCTTAAAAATACAAGAAAAAACAAGAGAGGTTATGTCTGGACGAAAAGGTATCAAAATATTTTCATTTTTCCGCGCACTGGAATAAGAATAATAGTTGCAAAAGCAAGGTGACTTTGATATTTGTTTTAAGTCTGTGTTAAATTCGTAAATAACAGGAGAATGGATACTTAAGCCGGGATAGTGAAAGAGTGAAAGAGTGCTGTCTCAGGCTTCAACTTCTGCGGACGACATCTGAACAAACAAAGATTTTTTCTCTGTCAACTTTGATTATAACGCGAAAAAACTGGTTCGTTTTTGTTTTTTTTTTTTTTTTGAACAAACAAACTTTTTTCAGTCAACTTACCCAATTATAACGCAAAAGAAAATGGTTGATTTTACGTCGGTTTTTTCGAACAAACAAACCTTTTTTGTCAGTCAACTTACAGTTATAACGCGAAAAACTTGGTTGGTTTTATGTAGAATTTTTATTGCTTTTATTAATAGTTAACTACGACTGAAAATAACCCCTCTAAGGACAAAAAATGCGTCATAAATTTAAAAATGGCAGGGTTCACCTGAGGTAACACTAAAAAGGTTTTATAAAGGATGAATGAATCCAGTAGGACAACAAAATCACCGAAGCATTAAAAACATTCAAAGTCCCCTGTGTTTCCTGTATTTTGGCATAATTTGTCATGTTTGGCTACTTCTTTCAACACTCTAGTGAATTTCTAACCAAAGTGTACCGGATCTTCGCATGTAATTAGTCATAAAAGTGAAATTGGGGCATTTAATCTAGACCACGATCCTTATTAATCCTTGAACAAACTTACAAGCGACGAATCTTAAAACTTTAATCCACAGATCAAAACAATTTCAAGTTAAGACACCAAAATCTTGACTGTCTTGACTGTGTTTTAGCTGGCACCGAAGACAAGCTGGGATTTGGTCTGTTCATACACCAAACCTTTGGCTTGGTACCTCACTTGCAAGAAACCGCCTTTGAAATTACAATTGGATACGACTGAACAGTACTAAAGATGGCGAATTCAAGTTTTAATTCCAGTTCTAGTACTCAGCAAATATCTAAAGGAGGAATTATATTTTATTGCTTGATAATGGGGCTAATTTTGACTACTGCTGTGTTTGGGAATTGCCTTGTACTTGTTGCCGTCAAGCGAACGAAATCTCTGAGAAATACCGCCGCTATTTTGGTAGTAAACTTGGCTTGTGTGGATTTAGCAGTTACGGTTTGTATCGTGCCGTTCGTGATTATCACGGCTTCAGCTCATGGATGGGTGTTGTCAGATGAATTGTGTATCGCTACGGGTTTTCTGAATTCGTTTTTTACAGCGGCACAAATCATGGCGTTGCTCCACATCAGCGTTAATCGATTCGTAGCCGTGACATATCCGCACTCTTACGACACCAAACTCTCGAAGAAGCTAACTCTCGCAATGGTCCTGGTTGGTTGGATTAATTCAATATTTTGGTGTCACATGCCGTTCTATGGTTGGGGCGCCATTGGCTTCATCCAAGGGACTTTGTTTTGTAATATTCTGTGGTCTCAGCAAATAAGCTTCGCTATGACAGTCCAAGTTATTTGCTATTTTATTCCTTCTATTATAGCTGGGATGCTGTACCTTGCTATCTATATCAGCATCCGTAAACACTCCAAGAGAGCTAAGGAACGCACCACGTCGACCATGACCCTCGGTCAAACAAATATCGCAGCCGCTGTCACACAATTTGGTGACACCATCCGGAATTCAATCGGGGGATCTCTGGACGAAGAAGAGGGTCGCGCTAGCCTTGAAGCAGCGAGGACGGCCAAACTTAAGAGAAGACGCAAACGTACCATGGAGAATCGGGTGACGAAGACTCTGCTAGGAGTTGCTGTTGCATTTGCTGTTTGTTGGTTTCCTAGAGGGATTGCTAACTTGTGGGCGTTGTCTGTCGGTCGAGAAGATGTCCCACTTGCTCTGGAGTACGCCTCCACTGCTTTTGTGTTCTTGAATTCTTCCGTGAACCCAGCCATCTACGGCGCTCTGAATCGAGATTTCTACGGAGCGTTCGTTGGTATTCTGTCTTGCGACAAGATTAGAAGTAAAAGTGACACTGAACACGATTTGTCTGCATCGGTTTCAGTTGCAAAGAAAATACAGAATTGAGCCATCTTAACCTCGATCTCACGTTAGGTAATGGTCTGGGTCGGTGTCAGTCAAGAAGCTTGAGGTTGAGTGAGTCCTCTTAACCTCGACCTCATGTTAGGCCATGGTCTGGGTCACTGTCACTAGCCTAGAAAATGACAAGTCAGTGGCGGATCCAGGCTTTTTTTTTGAGGGAGTGTACCCCCAGGCTTTTTTTGAGGGTGCACCATTTATGATCGGGACTAGAGCACCAATAAATGACTGTAAATAATTCATCTCAGTGGTGTGTGTGTGTGGGGGGGGGGGATAGGCAGAACGAAATGTCTCCACGTACGAAGAATATGAATGGTTAGAAGACAGTTTCAAGATGTCATAAAGAGATGACGTACGTTTTGCAAGAATCCAACGATTATGCGTAGCTACTTCCCTCTCGTTCTCTTACGAGGAATGCAGCTGACGAGCCGTGAGCCTACTGGTAAAGGAAGAAATAATACTCAAGGAAATCGCCTGTGTGACATGGGTTGCAGGCAACTCTTAGTTCGCTTTATTCCTCACTTTATACAAATTGCGTACACACAAAAATTCAGTGATAGTGAAAAAATTTAAAGTGCCTATGACACATTTGACAATAGGCCTCTAGCTTAATGACCTAATATACCTACACTCCCAGGAATCCCTTCGGTGGCTTTTTTTGTCATGTTAATTTTCACTATTGTCTTGGTATTCTCAAAGGAGTTTTAACATTTGAATTTGAAAAGAGATTTCGAAAAGAATTCTGGTAGTTTAGGTATGAAACGTCATAAGGGTTTAGGTCTATATTCTCAGTATAGATTCTACACGAGGTGAGCTGTTCAATGAACAAAAAAATTATTAAGTTTGAGTGTGATGCGTTTTGAAGTTATAAAGGTGCTAATGATTGTGACGTCAAAGGAGTCGTCATTTAATATACAAAACTTAACTGATACGGGTAAATTGAATTTTGAAAGCATCTCCATTTTACTCGCCATGGCTCTTGAAAAAATTATTGCTAATAGTTTTTGCATAGTAGTCAGTTTTTGCAATTACAATGAATAACAAATAAACATGACTCTTTTGATGTCACAGCATTAGCATATTAGAGAAACCTTAGAATCTTCCAGACGCATCACTCAAACTATATAATTTTTGGGAGTCATTGAACAGCTCAACTTGTGTAGAATCAATACTGTGTCACAGGCACTTTTAACTATTCGTTATATCATTTCAAAGAAAATTAAGAATACAATAAAAGAATTTATAAAATGAGAGCTTTAAAATTCAACGTTTGCTGAAGAGAGACGAATATTCAGTTATTAATGACGGGGTATATCAGACTAGATCCCTTGCGACATTCCTCGGGATCGGTTACTTTGCAATCAATTGGAACAAAACTCTTGTTCAGACAGATTCGCACGCCACGCAGGTACTGATCACCATCCTGAGGAAAGACACGTGACGAAACAATCGTTTAGACACCACAGTGGTACTCATGAATAATTCATTGAGAAAACAAAGTAAATACTAAACTAATTAGCATAAAATTTGGCCAACTTTTGCTTTAATTTTCTCCGACAATTGCCGTATTTCATTATAACGTCACGACTTGTTTATAAAAGGGACAGAATCGTTTACAACAATAGAAATTTGAACAAAATTCGCCGTGCTAAAAAAAGTTTATTCTCAGATTGCCTGGTTTCCAAATATGAAGTGATGTGTAACACACAATATTTACTGTATTTGGTGCAGGCTGTTACCGCTTTTCTACAGTCTACAAAACGCATTTAATATCGATTTTCTTTGTGTTGTTACTGTTTTGTCCCCCTCCAACGACCATGATCCTTAGCGTTTAAACCAAAGAATGTTTTGACGTGATGATGAAAAAGGGGCACGTATTTATGTTTTGAGAAGCTAGATCAAAACACTTGATAGAGTTAAATATCAAAGTATGAGACGCAAATACTTACCCGACCCTGGGTGCAAATGACGCGGCCTTTTACATTGTATACCTTCGTTATCGCCTCTTCAAAATCTTTAACCTAACATAAACAACGACACGTCAATTCCGCACCACCTGTGACCGTACCGCGACTACTTTTGCCTGTCGCACATGTCATGCGCTAGGTTGAAATGGCTTCTAGTATTATAGTCTAAGAAGCAGCGCTCAGAGAAGGCGCTGGAGACTATGGAAGAAGCCTTCCTAATCCCCACACCACACATTACTTCATTATCGCAGTCTTAAAAATAGATTAGTTTTCAAACGGACTGCGGAAAAAACGCTTAAACTAAACATTGATATTGCTTTTCCTGAACTGAGGGTTTTGGTGATCAGAATTGAAAGCATATTCACGATTCGGTACGACTTGCCGCAGCTGTAAAGTGGCTTCCCACTGGAATGTTTTCTGCACAAACGCAAAAGGAATGTTTCTAATATTTTACTGACCTCATAAGGTTTGTTGTCGTTTGGAGAAATACCTTGGTTAGCAAACACCCTGCAAGCGAGGCCAAGAAATGCTCAATACAATGCAAGAGACGAATAAGGATTGAAAAGGGTAAAATGGGATGGGATGGGAACTTGTGGCATCCATTTGAATGCAAGATATCATTCTTTTTTTCAGCTTCGTACATTTCTCATGACTGGGAATCTTCTGATGGAGCAGATTGATACATGCCGTGAATCTCCGTTAGATATCGTTAGTTCTTCGTTAGCTTTCCATTAGTTCTTCGTTAGCATTTCGTTAGATAATGATATTTTACAACCATCACTCCCCAAGAGGGGCTCTTCTGTGAATTTTCTTTGCACACTACCACTACTTCAATATTTACAACACATAACGATAACGCACATGTTGGAGAAAAACCCTTGTGGCAAGTGAGACAACAACACATTTAACAAGGACAGGCTCCCGGGTTGCTTTGCTCCTTCACCACCGATTTGATGCGGGAGCAGAATTTGGCCTCCGGCTCATGCTTCCTGATGTTAAACTGGTTAAATATCAGGGAGCATGACCGGGGAAGCAAATCACTTAGTTTGTATAGGACTTCATAGTGGTGAAGCTGAAGACAAAGCAAATCAACACGTACAAACTATCCTAATTCCCCAGCTTTCTTATCTCAAGTCTGACATTCGCTGTGATGTAACTCCACTGGTACAAATTCAAGGATAAAAAACTGTGTTTGCATTGGTGCATTGCTTTTGATTTTCCCCGCGGCTTGTATGTTTTCATTGTCTTTTCCTTACTTCAGTAGATCGTACTGCACGTTCAGATTCAACGCCTTGTTGAAATAGGCATGTTGACTACTCAAAGCAGGAAGAGAGGTAGCACATGTCCCATGCTTTTCCCATTCGTGTTTCCTGTAAAGAAAGAGAAATTAAGTGGCATTAAGAAAAGCGAGATTATGGGTGGGTGGATGGATGGATGGATGGCTGAAAAAAAGAATGAAAAGAGTTCAATCCTTACCAGAGGTATTCTGTTTTATCAAGGTCAGGTAACGATATCCATTGTTTCTTCATCTTCTGTTTAAGATCCTACAGGAAACACATACAGAAATATTAATTCTTTACTTGACAGAGTACTTCTTTCACTGCACGCATGTATAAACCCTGTTTTGATATTCTGCCAATAGATTGACATTTAGACATTCATTGCTGCAGGCAGCCAAAAGAAGCCATGTTTAGCACTTTTAGTTTAATTGTCATTTACATCATTTTTCCTAAGATGGTTATAGCTATTTCAAAAAATGATGAGGCAAACCACAAATGGCGATTAGTGATTGAACAACCAAAAGGAACTAGCAGTAAGAATTTCTTCATATTCATTTCTAAAACCCTAAACCATGCCTGCTGAAGATCTTTGCTGAAAGGTGCAGGCATGGTTTAGGGTTTTAGAAATGAACATGAAGAAATTCTTATTGCTCCACGGTTTCTTTTGGTCATGCAGTTGCCAATCACCGATTGCCCTTCACCTTTGGCCCCATCAGCCTTTTTTGAAATAGCTGTATACCATATTCTTTAGTGAAATGTGTGTGCGTGTGTGTGTGTGCAAATCTCTAGCCAGTAGTAGAATGAAAAAAGAATTATTTCATGTTGCTCCTACCTCAACCTGGTTTTCATCAAATTTCCAGGAATGATTACAGTAGCAAGGATTTGGGGTTCCATTCACAGTTGGCCTGATGACAAAAAGTATCAGATTCTAGTGTAGTTATACATCTTATTAGTTGGTAATTGAATACACTGTAAAATACATTCAGGGGATATCTTTGGGGTCATGAAAAAAGCAAGGCCTTATGCACCACTAGGCGCGTAGAAGTTAGGTAAGAGGTAACATGAAAAAAGCATATATTGAGAGGGGTGGTGAGGTGAAAATATTTAAACAAAGGGAGAGGTCATGTAAATATTCATAGACAGGTTTCAGAAACCCCCCAGTCCCCCTTGACTGACAAAAAATAACAACCTCAATGATTAAAGATTTAGTTACTTGAAACCCTAATCTCATCAAATCAATTGGGTTCTGACCATGAATGACTTTGCAAGTTAATTCCGGATTTTTCTCAGGCAAAAAGGCCATATTTGATTTATTCATGCTCAGAATATAGAATGTCCTTACCACAGACCATGTACAGTCCAGTGCTTCACCCCAACAGGAACACAGTCATTCCTGAATTTATAATCATTATAGGGAAACAGGAAGTCATCATCCTGTGAAATATCATCAAAAGTGAAAAATGAAATTGGTGAAAAAGGAAATTTAGTATCATAATTTGTTTCAAGCCATACTTTCATGCTTTCTAGCCAGGGGCTCATGTTTAAGCTGACCAACTTTGGATACAGAGAGAATTGGAAATTCAAAGTTGATTTTTTACATACAGGAAAACCAGGGAAAACAAAGAAAAGCACAGGAGAGAAACTGAAAGCAGTTTCTACAGTTTATTACATACAGTATCTGTTGAGTGTTGCTTTTCATAGCACAGTGACTGTGGCCACCATTGACTGAACACAAAATAGTTCCAATCTTTAGAATGATCTTCGCACCTAAAAGATATGACAAAAAAAAAAAAAAGATTAAGTCTGTGTGTATAGAATATAGTTGCAAACCTCCACAGGAACAAGGATGGCACACTTGGTTAGTGCACTGCCTTCTTTGCCAGAGGTCCAAGTTTGGAAGTTTGATTCCCAGTGACCTCACATCCTTGTTTCAACTTCTTTCCATTCTATCTAGCTTTGATTTCCTTTAATACTTAACGTAAAACAGATTACTGATGGATAGATGGGGTAAAGGGTGCACCCTTTGAATGCTTTGTGCATGAGACCCTGGCTCAGGGGAATTAGGCAACCACTCCCCATGACATCAAGAAGTAAAATAAATTACCTTTACCTCCTGCTATAGATAAGGATCAATCATTTTTAACACCCTGCTCTTCCCTACCCCTAGAAATAGTTCACTTTGGATATTTTGGTTCATTGAGTTGTCACATGCAATAAGGTCTGTTCTCTATTCCTCACACCAAGCCTAGCAAGTACTTTGTTTACTTGCAGCAAGTACTCACTAGCTTGCTGCAAGTGCTTTTGGCAAGGAGTGGAGTAGAATGGCCTTAAGATCTGGAGCAAGGCTATGTGGAACAACAAAATAATCATTACTATTTTTAGTTTTCCCTGAGAGGTAGCTACTATCTTGAACAAAACTGCTGTCAACTTTTTGTTTCCAGGTACTATTTCAAGTGGAATGATGCCTATGATACTCCCCACCTCTCCCCCTCCTAGTACATTGTTTTCTTGTTGCAGGACACAAAATGGAATCCTGAGGACATTATGGCAGTTAGGAATCTGTGGTTAGATAGTGAACAACTGTTACACTCACTCTTTTCCAAGAGAACATGAAAGCACAATGGCAAAAGAAAACCACAGCAAAGCTACAGAAAGGTGGGGGAAAAAGAGATAAAAATGAAATTAGGAAACTATGCTTTTGAATTTTTTTAAGGGGGGGGACTGGAGCTTCATAGGTTGGGGTGTCACCCATCACATTTAAAACTATTTTGGTGATCAAAACCAAATTCTCCACTTTCCATACATCAGTTCACTGACCAAACACAAAGCACTTGAGCAAGGCGTCAAGGTCCAGTGGCCTTAGTTTCAAAGGATTATGCAAATTTTACCTTGGAGCCTCGGCTGAATGCTTTGTTTTTGACCAGTGAACCGATGTATGGAAAGTGGTGAATGCACTTGTCAATGGAAACCCCCACCCCCACCCTGGGGAGACATGGGGCATATAGGTGGGGTTTAGTAGGGGCTTGGATACTTTATCTTGCCCGAGGGGGTAGGGCATTGGTTGATTTTAGTTCTGAATGTGTCCGGTGGGGTGGGGACTTAGTAAAGTTTGGACTGAGCTGGACTGGAGAGACCTGGAACAAGTTACCCAAGAGTCTCTGCACAGGGAATGTTTCTTTTCATGCAAAGAGGGTAAGGTGAGGAAGTTGCATGGATGTCTTTGGATTTGTTTTATAATACAAATTGACATCAATTCTTTATCTTTATGCATATAAAACAAACTCTGTTGATCCCTGTGTATTTTTTAGAAACTTTTTCACCATACTAGTATTTATAAAATGATTTGATATAACTAAATTCCAGTTCAGTGAAGTGGTTCAGTTCTTTTCCTTCTTTGCATGATTGACTATATAAGTTAAAGTACTTGATAGTAAACTTGAGATTAAACTTTAATAATCTCAGAACATCTTGCTTTGTTTCGCCAAATAAAATAGTCTTTCAACTATATGTTCCTGCAGGAGAGTGGCTTTGCAGCTCCTAAAACCATTAAGTTCACAAGGTTCAAAAGTTATTTTAAAAAAGGAATAATAGGTAAGCTTAAATTACAGAACATGTTCTATTGTGTGAGAAGAGCCTCTGTCCCCAGTGAATGGGGCATTTTTATTGTTTTGGAGGGGCTTGCTGTCCCTATTAGGGACCATTCACTTTTTATTGGGAGGAGGGGGCTGGTGGTTTTTGAAATTTTTACTAAAAATTTTGTGTAGCCCCCCCCTTTTATTCCATAAAATTTTCACTTTGCCCCCTTATTTTGTCCATGTTTTGCATGACCCCCCCTCCAACATATCATATTTTTTCTATGGCTCCCCCTTTCATAGCCAAATTTTTCAGGTGGCCCCCCACAAAACCACCAGCCCCCCCTCCCGATAAAAAATGAACAGTCTCTTATATGGGGCAAAAATGTCCTTTAGTTTTGCCTGATGGCTAATGCCCTATGTTTCCCCAGGGTGGGGGTGGGGTGGGGTGGGGGTTTCCATTGACAAGTGCATAA
>JAADYU020021454.1:0-10524 GCA_011763375.2 Heteractis magnifica
TTAAAAGGTCAACTTATACACCGGCAAATACGGTAGTTGCTTATAACCTAGAAAAAGATAGTAAATGAAAACAACACAACTTATTATATACCAAGTGTCGAAGTTCAATTTTCCTCAGTTTCTATTGGTTGAAGAGTGTATCACATGAACGTGAAGAAATTCAACTGTCTCCCTGGCAACAAGTCTGGGAGGGCAATAATATGTTGTGGACTGGGAATAACAAAACTGGAAGTCACATGACTGAAAAAATATCAAAACCAGAAACCAGAATCCACCACATTAGTGCGCACATTTGCAAAATTCATTTTTTCTCTATTTTCTTGTTCTCTTTGAAAATTGGTATGATAATAAAGCACTTACTTACTGGGACCTCAGGAAAGCAGTATGTTTTGTGGTCCCTCGACTGCTGCTGTTTCCCTCAGCTCCGCTTCGGGAAACATCAGCAGTCTTGGGACCACAAAACATACTGTTTCCCTTGGTCCCAGTAAATAAATGTTAATTATTTCACAGAAAGAAAAATTATAGAGTCATTCCAGTACAACAAACTGAAACTGAATCATATACATGTATTAGCAATACTTCAGGTTTACTGTTAATGACAGTTAATGTTATTCCAATCCAGTGTAGGATAGGAATACAACACTTTGTTATTTTTTACTATAGTAGGACCCCATTAACAAATTTTGTTGTTTGTATATCTAGTCAAACTGTTTCAAACAAAGCAAAGGATTTCTCAATGTCCTTTGGAAGGTTGAAGGTGAGAAAATAGCTTGAAACATTTCCAAAAATTATCATTATCAAGGAATGCTTGATTTACTCAAAATTTTCAACAAATTGTGCAAGATTTTGTGGATTTTTAGAAACTATGTGGAAGTAACCCAACTTGCACACATCTGCAACCATCAACCAATCAGAGGTCCTGCATCAACTATACCATTGCTATATCCATGTAAATTCAAGAACTAAAAAATAAATGTGCATACCTTAAATAATAGCCAGGTTCTTTCAATTAAAGCTTTGCCAGACTTTGCACCCAGAAGAACAAGAGCACTACAGATACTATAAAATGGCAAGAATAATACCTTAATAATATTACATTACTAGTAATCTCAATACCATTTTTGTAATAAATATTAATACATTCACGTACATACATACATGTATGGCATTAACAATTATGTGCTAACCTTGATTTAAATAGTCCTAATGATTTCACCTCTTCTATCAGATCAAATGCCCTATGAAAACACATCTCAAAGTAAATCTTGCGCAAACTAATTATGCCGAGACAATTTTTGGGATAATTATTAGTGGAACCCTGGTCCAGGACAGTGATGTGAAGAACAAAAATTGTTATTCAAGTCCTGAAAAGAGAGATCATTGTAGGTACACTGCAAGACTAAACAATATATGGGCCTTTGAATCTTCTTGTCAGTCCTCAAAAACATTTTATTGCCAAAATTTTTATCTGTATCACCAAATGAAATTAAGGTTTACTTTGGGATACCCACCAGTTAGGCTCAGCCTGAGATGACTGTATTAAATCAAGATAAACTTCATGAGTAGCTGTGATGTCAGATTTCTTCATCTCTGCAAGCACTTCATATCCCCTGATTCAAAACAAAGAGATAATTTTGGATTTCAAATTCTTAAGCCTGGCACTAACTATAGTGGAATTGAAAGTTTTATTTAGTTGTTTATAAAATGAATAATGTATTAATTTCTAACTAAAACATAGCCAGTAAGCCATAGGTACGTGTATGTTCACTTGAACTAATAATTAAAAACACGATCATTTGTCATGGCTTTTCCTCATTAAAAGCACTTTAAAATGCATATTTGAGACCAGATTGTTACCATTCTAAGTTAGAAGAGTCTTATATTAAACCTTCTCCATCCCTTTAGGACTAAATTTGACAGAGGAAAAAATAAATAAATAAATAATAACAATAATAATAATAAATTTGACAGAGAACAGTCATGTATTGAGGCCATATAAAATATCCATTAAAACACACTGACTTTGTGATTACCTTATATACTGCCCAGTGCAGCAAAGGCAGTGAATTAATGTTGTAAAGTCATGCTGATTATAATTCCCACGAACTTTTGGAATCATGTCAAAAACTTGAGAAGACACCTGGTAAAGGATACAAAGTTGAATAAAATTAGTAAATAACAACTAATCTTTGGATTAATAGAGTCAAACCACATGAGATCACTAATTACATGTAGTTGAATTTGAACAAGTTCACATTTTGAGGCATTCAATTAAACAGAGCATCTGCCAGAGCTGACGGCTGCAATTCCACACTATTGACCTAAATATTTCAAATAAATGGAACTCTAAATTTGCTAATTTAAATTTCTGCACTTTTTCCCCACTTTTCAAATTTTTTCCTGCACTCTATCAGATGCTCCGATTAAAATATGAATATAAAAAAATTACAAACCTGAGCAGCTACATTACTATCAACACCATCTTCACCACACAAAAATAAAGCCCTCTCAAGCAATTTCATCAAGGGGTCTTTTTCAGTGGGTTCCATCTGGTAGAGATGAAACATTACCTTCAATGCTTCACCTGTAAGAGCAAAAACAGCCAATTTCAACTCCTTTCTTATCACTAAAGACCAGGGCTTCAGACATTGGTTAATTTTTTGAAGGGAAAATAAATAGGTAGGCAGCATTTGTATAATTTGGCACTCCAAAACTATTTCCCTCTGCCATCTGTAATATTTGACCAGCATCCTGGCCATTGGCAAACTTCAAACTTGAGCCCAGTAAGCTAAATTGTAAGAAAAGTAAAATGCTGCAAACCCCACTTGAAAGACTAAATAAATTAAGGAAATAAATTAATTAATAAATTTAATCATTTTTGAGAAGCTCAAGGACCCATTTCCAATGTTTAATACACTACCAGCTGAGCGAACAACTAGGTGCACAAAGCATTGTTGGACAAAACCTCCAGCCCTCACTCTTTGCTTTCAAAATCATTTCTCGCGTGGTTTTTGGATAACACAAAGATAAAATTTCACTCTGTTTAATACTTTTGTATTTTTCTAGGCCTCAAAATACATCAGATTAAATTTCCAATTGTTTTCAGGTTGAAAATCATGCTTGAACATAGGGCTGGTCATGAAAAATCCCAACAGACTGTGATTGGCTAGAGAATTTTTTCCGTTCAGCTGGTACAATGCAATGCTCAAAAGAATGGTCAGCAATATTTTGTTGAGAAGCTGTCTGGTTTTACCAAGTAAGGTGAGTAAAAAGCTCATTTGGCAGCAAAAATCCCATGCACTAAAGTATGCCAATGCATTATCACCAGTCATAATTTTGCAAGTCACACATGCCATTTAATATATTTGAAGAGACTTTTAGGGCAAAGTCCACTTACCAAGCTTTAAGGAGTCAAGAAGCTGGTTGGCAGCTTCCGCTAGACCTTTACACATTTGTTGTTTTTCTTCTTCTGAATGTTATTTCAAAAACATATCAAATTAATTGTGACATAATTGGTGATCATAGCATTTGCATAGACCAAATCCACTTGGGCATTATGTTTTTCCATTTGAGATCACAAGTCATTCTCTCGACAATGTGATTCTTTGTTTACGGCTCATCCATATAAATGCATCTTCTTAAGCACTACCAAGAAACAAAGAAATAATACCCAAGGGAATGACACGATCTAAAATGGGAAAACAAATGCAACCAAGTGGATTTGGTCCTAAATGCATTTATACTTCTTTATGCAATTCTTTATGTAGAGATCAATCAACAACACCCACCTTTTTGAAATTTTGAAGTTTCATCATCAGAAGAGTGTTCTTTCACTGGTGATTCACAACTACATTTGAAATTTAAGATTAAATTTAGTATGTTACTCAGTTATTGCAATTGGAAAATTTGTCCACTTCATCCTTTTATTTGGAAGGGAAAGATTGGTCATATTACCTTTCAAGAGGAGGTCTGATTCTCTCAATTTTCTTATACTAAAAGATACAATTTAAAATAGTTATATATAAGTACACGTATAAATATTTACTGTGCATTTCACATAACTTTTGACAAGTGGGTTCTGAAGTTCATTCAGAAGTTCCAAAGTCATACTTTGGAAGTTAACAAAGAACTTCTTGGTGAACTTGGAACCCACTTTCTGCAAAAATTCAGTGATTCATTAGATATTTGAGGTAAATAAGCCCTCAAAGGCTGTTGTTGTAGAGTAACTATTCAAATTTCTTATTGAAATTTATTTTTTAGAGACAACATACAATTAACCATACAAGTGCAATTATGATACATTTTCAAAATCCATTGGAAAAACATACCTCCTCTAGCTCACTAGGAGAAAGATGAACAAATCTACAGTAGGAGAAATGACATTCTCCTAAACGAAGCTGAGTACCACAGTACACTTGCTTCTCTCTCTTGGGCTCCTTAGTTAATAGTTCCCTGTCATCGTCATTCTCATCAAAACCTCTACGCTTTGAAGGTAGTCTATGACTTGAGCTTTCACCTTTGTTTTGGTGGTTCCTACTTCTTGAGGGGTTCTCTACGTCTGTTGAGCTTGTTCCCTTGTTTGCTTGGTTATCAATGGATTCCACAAGTCCATCTCCACTTAATATTCTAAGCTTCTTAATTCTTTTGTCATTTTCATGCCAGCTGTCACGATTAGTACTAGGACCTTCTTCAATACACTTATTATTAGAATTTAAAATCTCATCCCAGTTTTCTCGTTCCTTAAAGTCTTGAAAGAAACCATGCCCTCCAGCAACAGCTAGTGGTTTTCTTAATTGTAAATAAGCATTTTTGTTATTTAACATTTTATTTTTTGTTCCACTGTGCTTCATTGTATTCAATGTCCTATCTCTGTAGCCACCAGAGTTTTGTTCAAATCTTTTGCTACCTTGCCAGTATTGAAGAACTGCACCATTATTATTAGGAAAAGGCATAACAGGTTGAATTGGTGGCTGATTTCCAGGCAAAATCTTTTGATAAAGATGTTCTAGTCTTCGTACTTCATCTCTTGGGAAAGGAGATAAATTGTTTAAGAAATTATGATCTACAACTGGAGTGTTTGGGTTTACTTTACCCCTATCCATGCTGTCCATTTTCTTTTTGAACCTCAATTTTGGCCCTTTCTGCCCCCCAAAGATATTTCGGTTTCCATCAGCCTGAGGAACTTTGAAGCTGTTGCCACCATTACTACCAAACCTATTTCTTCCTTCACTGTTATCATTGTCATGTTTGTCCTTGTTTTTTCGTTTTTCATTGATTCTTTTCTTCATATTTGTGTCTTCAACAGTACGGCTGTCAGACTCCTGGCTTCTCTTGTTATCTTCATCTGATGCCACTCGCCTTGATCGATTTTGTAAAGTTTCCCTTAGATCTCTCTCTTGTGATCTCCTCCTGGTAGATTGACTAATAATTCAAGGAAATTACAGGTGCATCAATTAAAGAGACAGCTGAGTTTCTGGATCCAAAATGTAGAAATTTAGTACAAATTTTCATACTACAAGCTTATATGGCTTTATGATGTGTAAATTACCTAAAAAGGCCTTGGTTCCTTGCCTCTATCCCCGGGACCCTTGGAAAAAGGTAACTAACAGTTTCCCTTCTGACCCCTTCACACCTTACAGAGAACACTTCACGTTTTAAAATTAACCACTTATTCCAATTCATGTTTTTAATTCAATGCTACAGTCAACAAGTTAGAACATATCTTTAAAATCCTGTCTGAATCCTTTCTTCTATGTGACTGATGTATTTTAGAAAATGTTACCATACATCAATAAATGAATACCATACCTTGTATGTTTCCTAGGTGATTCTGACTCCATTTCTTCCTCAAATGTGTTATCAAATGCAAAGAGAGACATGGTATCATCATCTTGAGTAGATCCAAGTGGAATATCACTGAAGTCCACGCTCGTACTTAGTGGTTCAGAGCTTCCCTCTGAAGGCTCTGACAGATTATCTGAAGGGTGATTATTTGATATTTCATTGTTGACTGTGTCTTCCTTATGATCTGCTTCATTATGATTCACATCCTCATCTTTAGGCTCACTCTTTATTCTATTTTGGATTCTTATGAACAAGTTTTCTTCGTTACTGTTCAATTGTCTCTCTTGCTCAGTATTCTGTTTTAAATGATGGTCAGTCATAATTGAGGGAGGTTTTTCCACACCAGAGGAGCTTGTATTTTCAGTTCTGGTTGCTGGCTGCTGTTCTTCCTCTGGATCAACAGGCTCCTTTTTTATGTGTATACTATAATGTAATAGGTAGCACTACTTTAACCTTTAACACTTAATATCAGAGTATGTATGCAATGGTTTCCTACAACATAATGCCAGCATAGGCCTTTATCAGTATTTATGCTAATCATTTGCTTTGGCATAAGACTTTGCCGAGATTGACAAGGAAGGCATTCTGGTCTAACTTCAGTACAAACAATACCAGTCTACATAAAGCATGAAGCTAGACCCCAATGGCAATGCACTATTACATTTGCTATCTCGGAAAAGACCTAGAGAAATGAATGTATGCATAAATTTAGCCATACTAAAAAGCTTTTTAAAAGCTCACATATAGAAGAAACAAGTTCCATAATATCATTAAGGCCTATACACACCAAGGGTTTATTCTGGGAGCAGGCTTCAGGGTTAATTTGCTCCTTCAAGTGTACCAAAGATTTCATGTAAAAGGTTGTGGTGTGAGCATGACCAAAGCATGACCACACCATGCAGCAAGCTCCTGGAGCATACTCTCTCGTGTGTACTAGTTGTGCAAAATGACCCAGGAGCCTGCCCCTGGAGCAAAAGCCTTGTGTGCATGGACCTGTATACTGGGTTTTGTATACTGTACCTACCCTAAGAAAGGGTTGCCTATGAAGGTTTGTATTGAGTGCTGCTCTTTTGGTAAGGCTGTCAAAGGTATTGATAAGCTTTTAAGAGGTACACTGAGACGATAATTTAGTTTTGATACAGAGATGCTGCTGTTGGTATGGGTTCTCGGCACTGTGGTAGTAGTATTAGCTGATGGTGTTGGTTCAGCAGTTGAAGAGACTTCAAAAACAATAGCAACAAAAACCTATATACACACTTATTTCAAAAAGCATTGTTTTGCAACCAAAAGAAACAAGCCAAGAATTAAAATTAAGCTTATAATATTTACTATAGCCAGGCAATTTGTTCAGAGCTTTGGTACTGCAGAGCGTCTGCCATCCTCAGTTGTACAAGGTGTAAACAAAGTTGTGTATATATAGTAAGAAGAACAAAGAAAATATTCATGGTGGATGGCAGATGCTCTGCCAAAACATGTCTTGTAAATTAAAAATTGGGATATTAAGGCCCATGCAAATGCACGCAACAACATCCAATATTGTTGGCAGCTGTTGGTGTTTGTGTTCAAACACTCGCAACAAGACCCAACAATGTTGGGTAATACGCTTGTTTGTGTGAAATTTCCATGGATACGATGCGTAATTTACATGTGCGAGTCCAACATTGTTGGGCATAACGCCCAACATCCTGTCCAAACGAACGCAACATTGTTGGGCTACACTTCAATGACCACGAAACAAAAGAAATGTTGGGACTTGTTGGCTCTGAAGTTTGACGCGTTTCAAACTTCACCCAACAACATCCAACAAGTCCCAACAACATGCAACATGGTGTTCAAACGCTCCCAACATGTTGGGTCCAACAATGTTGGATGTTGTTGGCCAACAATGTTGCGTGCGTTTGCACGGGCCTTTATGCTTAAAAGTCTTGATCAGTTTGCTGCTCTCAAGACCATTTGGTACTGCATATTTATTGTGCATGTAGCCTCCCACAGTAAATACATTAATTGAAAATAAAAAGTGCCCATGTCCCTTGTGATATTGGCTTGTTGCTTGCTGCTCTTAGTCACTACAACGTTTTTGAAGTAAGTGTATTATTGTCGGTGGAGAATGCCAATGGAGTAAGTTATGTATCCATGCCCCAAGCTAGATCATCCCAGACTATGTAAGGGAGTACCATTAATTAAAGGGGGATGGCATAAATGGGGGAGGACTATTATCTTTTGGGCAACCTCAAAAGGGAGGGTCACAAAAATCTGTTTGGGCAACTGAGGGATTCACCTCAATTTATGTCAGGGGGGGCAACATGTAGTACATGTAAGAAAGGGGATGGCCTCTTAAGTCTGGTTCACACTTGTGACGCAAGCATAAGCGCAAGCAACATACGCAGACTCAGAAGTGTACTGCTCATTAGTGGTGCTTGTCTTTTCTTACACCTCGGTGATAAATGCAATACTTAGTCTGCGTATGCTGCTTGCGCTTATGTTTGCATTGCTAGTGTGAACCAGGCTTAAAAAACAAGCACATCTATATATATATGCATCAGGTCTTCTTCTCCCCATATAAAGAGTCCCTATTAAATTTTTTTAGCAATCCATACAAACACGTCACAAAAGGTCGCTGTGAACTGGTCTAAAATGTCATCCACGCGTCGAGATCAAAATATTTAAAATTTCTCGCTGTGTTTCTTTGATTTTGAGTTCAAGAAAATCAAAGAAAATACAATATTCTAGTAATGTCGATGACTTTCAGTCAGACCTCGATACGAGCGTTTGAGTCAACGCGACTGAAATTTGCAAACAAGCTTAAACACGTGGCTGCTTGGATCAACCCAAACATCGCATCACATCATCGTATTTTCTTGACTTTTTATGCTTGATGATACTGATTTATAAATTAGAAATCTTTTCAAAACAGTTATAGAATAGATAAAATTGGAATAACGTCACTAGAGCACGATCGAACGAAGCTGATGATGATCAAGAACTTGACGCCAGTGTTAGTACAAGATGGCTGTTCTCTCACCCTTCTCACCTCCTTCGGCCTTCTCTTTCTTGATTTTCTTTTCTCGCATTATTTCATCGAGGGTCTTAACTTTAATCTTATCGAGCTTGGCTTTATCTGAAACCAACAAACATCAAAGATTTGCCCAAGTGAATCTTTTATAATGAATTATTGAAAATAGAGACTCGGTGTACCTTTACGTTTGCCTTTATTTGCCAAGAGCTTTTTCTTCAACACGATCTTTCTTCCTTGATTTGCCACAGGCGCAGAACTCCCTCCGGCCTCCATTGGGTCTTCTTTTTCTTGCTTGATGTTTATGTTTGGCATAATGAATGATGTCAGTTGTAATGTATGCGATATTATTGCGTATTTTAGCCCAACATTACAACAGCCTTCATGACTTTTCAGCGCCCATCTTCAGTTCAGAGAAGCTCTCTTCACCACTGTCCATGTGCGAGGCCACGAAAACATTCCGACACCCCGAACAAGAGTCGGAACGGTTCGGAACAATTCGGAAAAGGGAGAGTATTTTAATAACCCTTTTAAAAAAAACACGAAAGATTAAGATTTATGAAATGATACAAAATCCGCTTAGCCCATTTAGATAAAAAAAAAAAGAGTTCACATAAGAAGCAAATTAATTTTTTAAAAGGAACAAGAACATACCCCGGGGCCCCGATACGGAAATTCCGATCGTTTTTGGCCAATCGGCAACTTATCGGAAGAGCGTCGAGAATTGTCGGAAATACCTTGCAAAACAAACATGGCTCCGTGTATGTTAGAATTTTTTATAGAGAGTTTGTTTACTGGCAAAAGGGATCATGAGTTGGTGAGTCCTACGAGTTTTATGGTCTGATTTTTTCTGAAAATAATTAAAGAATTTTTGTGTGCGGTTTTAGGATTAATCCTTTCAACAAATTAAAAGGAAGACCAGCAGGAAAGCTGACGGTGAGTTTGGCATCGAAAGTATCATTAAAAGCTTGTGAATCGGTCGCCTAAAAGCACATTTTGATATCCATCATATAGAGCTACTGGGCTTTGAAAGTATATATTAGCTAACAGAGTTGCACTTTTTCTAGTGCTAGGGTAATAATTTTAAAATTTTGAAATTATGTGTCGAGTCCACAGCTGCCTGAAGACTATGCAGGCACTTTATGTCGGGGGAAAAAAGGGGATATTTACAAATAACATAACAATTGATAATCTTTAATTGTGAATAACTGCCGAATGTTCATAATTCCAACCATAATACAAATTAGGCTAAATGAGTTTGTGATGAATCCCACCGGTAGGGAGGAATCGTTTATTTAGGGGGAGGGGAGGGGTGGTGCACTATGGGCGTGGGGGTTCTTGAAAGCAAACTTCAAATTAAAAAGGGAGTTGAATAAATTGATGCAATCAAAATAAGATCAGGCAGAAGAAACAGATGTGAGGGGATAGGTCATGATCAGCCAAAATTGTACATCACTCAACAGGGTAGTGGGAGCCAGAAGAGTTACTATAGACTTACTGTAGACTCTATAGAGTGACTGGAAAATTGTGACATGGCTGCCTTTGTGCTTTTAGGCCCAGTTCAGCTGTTGAACTTTTGCTGTGTCGAATTCAATGCAAATGAGATGATAATGAGTAGAAACAAAAGGTTTGACTAATTTGTATTAGATTTGAAGTGGCGAAAGTTC
>JAADYU020021565.1:0-10523 GCA_011763375.2 Heteractis magnifica
TCGAACACGTACACAGTCGACCTTAGGTCTTCGGTTACAAGTTAATCCTTAACTTCCGGAAGTAACGCCATACTACAGTTGCACAAGACATTGCCTAGTGTAACATGCCAAAAGTGTCTCGCAATTTTGTTGCCGCAACCGTTGCGAAAAGAAAAACTCAGGGAGAAGATTTTTTAAGCAGCTTATGAATGCGGCACTCCGAGCCTCGCTCCGGAGCTTCGCCCCAGCCTCCCACAATGGCTCTTCCAAACATCTCGAACATAGGCTATTATTCTTTCTCTTTCTTTCTTTCTTTTTTCTCTTCTTTTCTTCTTTTTTTCTTTTTTTCTTTTTGTGTTGTTTGTTTATTTTCTGAAATTTAAAGATCACCCGTTTCCAAGAATGGTTTTTGAGAGTCTGACTGTCTACAATAATTAGAACGACGCTTCAGAAAAGCTTCTTTCTTCGGCTACTACATGTTACATTTTTAAAAATAGTTTTCAATGTCAGCCCTTTCGAAAGCCTTTTCATCATTCTGTCCACGTGAAAAAAAATTCACCTCTGACTGATTTTCGGAAATAATTTTCTAGAAATATGCAATCACAAAAACAATGTTACAAGAGAACAAAAACACTCTGACCTTGTAGGGTTGTTTGTTCCGGTGTCGAGAGTTTTTGTACAAGCAGACAAGACTTCAAGTGCTACAAGACGCCTTGAAATAAGTAACATCTCACAGACACTAGTACTTTCTTGTCGTCTCAACTGAACCACGCTCCACTTTCTTCCTCTTTATATTTTAATTAAACCTTCCTCCTCATAACAGGTGATGCTACGAGAAAAAACTTGAATGCTACGCCTTGTTTTCGTTCTGGCAAAATTTGGAGATACCGCTTATTTGACTTTGAAGATTCTAGTTTGAAAAACTTTATTCGAGTTTTCAGTACGAAGATTTTAACCTTTTCTCTTCCTTCCTTCCTTCCTTCCTTCCTTCCTTCCTTCCTTCCTTCCTTCCTTTTTTCTTTCTTTCTTTCTTTCTTTTTTCTTTCTTTCTCGTTCTTTAGGCTCTTAAACTGAACGGAATCTTGTGAAAACTGTTACTGATCAAGAAACGTGTGCTTGATCATGTTTAACATGGGTACAACGATATTCTCATCGACACGTCAGTCAACAGAGGATCATCGTTGATCTCTGACTACACAGCACGTACGGGTGCGGTATTTAAAAACTTTCGTTTAAATAGACCTCCTCGGTTTGGGCGTGATTAATATCTTCCCATATCAGACCACGTGCCATTCCCTTGAGAATACGATATCTTCTCAACCCGAGAAACAGAGATAAAGCCCAAGGGAATGACACGTGATCTGAAATGGGAAAACATTACGCCCAAGCCGAGGAGGTCTATTGCTCGACCAATTTTCAATTTTTCAGAGCCATAAACAAAGTCCTATATGTCAATCCATCCCTGATCTCTAAATGATCTTTATTTAATAATTTAACACGTCCCAGCCATGTTGCCAGGTTACGAGCGAGTTCATTTGAATGGGGCATCAAGGTGAACATAGTTAATTCAAATCATAGATAATCCATTTTAAGTCCTTAAAAGCCTTGCCCGAGCGCTCTTAGTTCTCTACAATGTATTTTCAAACACCAACTCACAGATAAATCTTTAAAATACTTGGCAACAGAGCATTAAATGGATTGCTAACCCCATGCTGTTGGACCACAAAGCCTCCCCACCTGCGACTACACAATTCGTGCATTATCCTCCGATATACACTGAATATTCAAAGTATATATAAGGTCATGCATTTATGTATCAACACTGTCATTAAATCTCATGCATCCTCATGCGTGAAATTCAAATATTTATTTTTTTCTTCAACAAACATTTAGCTTTCTGATCGTGCTACTTGACAGTGTCACTGACCTCTTCAATGTTCACGAGTTTTCGACGAATTAAGTGTATTTCTAAGGAAATTAGATGGATTTAATCGTTGGAATGTTTATATAATGATCTGCGTACGGAGACAAGGCGTTGAAGTGTTTATTTTAGCGCTATAAGTGCTCCGAACCTCCCAAAATAATATTTCCTACGTTTAGTAACACCAGACATGGAAGCCGGGAGTTCTTCTGGAAATACCTCTGTCAATGAATGTGATGTCATCTCTCTGTCAAGTTCAGGGAACACTATTGCTGTTGCACTATGCTATGGAATACTTATTCCAGCGATTGTTCTTGGGAATGGGCTAGTTGTTATCTCGTTTATAATAAACCACAAGCTTCGAACTGCGACCAATATCTTCATTTGTGGCCTTGGTCTGAGTGACCTCTTGATTGGCTTGTTTTCAGTCCCATACTGGACGTATATCTCATCATTAGAGTCTCTAATGGACGCTTATTGCACCCGTTACCTCTACATAGTGTACATATGCATCGATATATGGACTGGTTGTGCTTCGATTCTACAGCTAACAGCCATAGCAATCGAGAGGTTGTATTTTACTGTTACGCCTCTAAGGCACCGTCAGCTTTCCCGATCGGTCTACTGGTACATGATCGGTATCGCTTGGTTCTACTCAACTTTCATGGCAGTCTTACAACCTCTCCAAACGCAATGGCAAAAAGAATACAGCGTTCTTCTCATGGTAACTTGTTTCGTCTTTCCTCTTTTCATCATAGTCGCCGTTTATTTATATATTTTGAAAGTTGGTCGACGCCAGGCTCAAAAGAAGCCCAGCACTCGAAAAAGAATGGGATCAACTGGAGGAGACTTTAAAGAATTCAACATATTTATTACAGTGACTGTCATCACTGGAGTCTTTGTGATTGCCTGGGCGCCTTTCTTTGTTGTCACCGTCGTGGCTTCACTTTGCCATGAGTGTATATCACATCCAGAGCATGATCCTCTCGTTCGAGTTGTCAAGTGGATGCAATACAGCTCCAGCGCCATTAACCCTTACATCTACGCGTACCGAAACGAGGAAGTTAGATTAACGTTCAAGAAAATTTTACGCTCAATATGTTTTTGTGGTTGCTGTCGTTCAAAAACACGGTTTGATTATCCAAGGAAAAACGTGCGAAATGTCCATCTGCATGCTATTGGACAGGGAGCAAAGAAAGACGAGGATGATAGCGAAGATGTGCGTCCTAAAAATAGACCTGTTGGTCAAATGTTTCCTCGTGTCTTAAACATTGACGAGCTGACTGGACACACACAGGATTCTAGAACAAATGCACCGCGGGATACGATGGAGAAAGAATTGGACGTTGTACGACAAAACCCGAGGTGGCCAGCAGGGGTTCATGATCCAACTATGAAAAACGTTCGTTTTTATGAAAACAATGGCTTCGAGGGGATACAGTGCTTGACAAGAAATGACAAAGAAAGACACGAGGATAAGAATAACCGAAATTTCGAAGAAAAAGGAGTCGCTAATGAGGCGTTTATGCAAAGCTCAAGGAGGGAATTGCACCTTGAAAGGCAAGGAAATAAATACCAAAGAAGTTCCCATGATCAAAGAAATCAAAGACCATCGAATCTAACACGAAAACCTAAACAATCAACCAATCAAAACCGAACTCACAAGTCACATGACTCTCGGATCGATAGTATCGCGCACAGTGACAGGACGTCGGACAAATCGACCATTAAAAAGAGAATTCGTAAACCACATGACAGGGAGATGAGCAGGGGCGCTAGGGATAATCACATCAAAACACTTGGTTATAACGAAACATCACATGAATTAACCAATCATGGAACACGTGACAAGGAAATGACTGGGGCACGTCGTGTCCGTGCTACGTACAACGACGAGATATCAGATGATGCGTCTTATGTCTGATTCTCGTCTTTTTGATCACGAATGAAATTGAGGTTACGAGGTCAAGGAGAAGACGATCCGTTTAATTGTCATGGCGCCCAAATACTGCTGTGGCGCTTCTTGATTGCGGGCTCAAGTAGGGCTGCCCTTATAGTTAAAATGCCACGAGTTTCACCAAAAGCAACAAATTTTAAGAAGGGAAAACTTCAACAATTTGAAATCAGACTAACAGAGGCTAACCCTGCGTAATTGAGAACTCGAAGCTGTAGGATTCAAGTGTGAATTTTAATTTGACCTAGTCACCATGGCATCATGGTTCCGAAACATCCATAGTTACTGTTGCTACGTCCCACAAACCAAACGAAGTCTGCTAGAAAACTGCACACCTGAGATTCTGATCGCAAACAGATTTGTACATTTGAAGGGATTTTTAACATTCTATGAAAATATGAGAATCAAATTCAAGTAATGCAAGAAACCTTTGTGAAAATAGACAGTTTATGATGGTGTTTGTGGGACAAGATGTATTCCACTGGGAAAACCAGTGCTACAGTGATTGGTTGCTTATTGTTTGAGTCGGAACCATGAATTACTGTGAACATTAGCCGAGAGAACGAACGAGAGATGTAAATGATGTTACAGAGACCAAACAGCTGCCTCGCTCTAAATTTGCTTTTTTACGGACTAAGCAAAACATCTAAGCTTACGAAACAGATGGTGTTCAATTTTCGCCCTTTGAAGGCCAAGCATACTAATACTTTTAAGAATTAAAATTCTGATTGGCAGATGCCACATCGAAGCTTTAAAATTGCCATCTCGCACGCGTAAGATAACCACTAGTTATGGCTATGAATTCATTCAAAGGGCATTCTATCGAACAGGTTTCTTATGAACTAAGCAAAAGTTAGTTTTGAGAATTCCTACATGTCCTACATTTTCAGTTAGAGTTTAAAGTTATGAAAACTTCGGAAGCACGTGATAAAAAGTGTTAATAATAATTAATTTTTCCTTAACTCCACTGCGATTAACTCAACCCCCTAAAACGTGCTTGACTAGACATGAAACGTCGCAAGGGACTAAATTTAACCAAACATGCGAAGAAAAAATGTGTATTTTTCAAGTCGAATTCGGTTCGTTATTTATTTGAAAATATGTATTAACCCTTAAATCAAACTCCATATTAAGAGGCCGTCTACATGATACCGGAATGAGTTTCGTTCCAGGTCGAGTTCATCCCGGTTGCCGTATATTTCTTTCTATTCTTTTACACGATACCAGAGCAAAATTTCATTTCGGATCGAGTCATTCCGGAATGAATTCATTCCGGTTTCATTCTGGAACGTAACGCTCATTCTGGTACAACATTCTATACCAGTATCATGTAAACGTGGTACGAACACTCATTCTGGAATGAAAAAGCTCCCTGGAGAGACTGGAACGAGTGAGGCATGCGTATCAGACACAGCGTTCGGTAATGACATGGAATCGGAGCTGAACTCGTTCTGGCAATCCATTTTGCAACTTATGTCAAATAAGCCAATCAATCATTGGTTGACAAAACAATGTATTACGTCATAGGTCCTCTCGGCTAAACAGGAACTGGGCGTGAATTAGCGTCTGACCCGAGTCCGATGATGATTGGTTGACACAAGTGATGAATTATTTGCACAGTGCATGCGCAGTACGTTGAATGCGCGGGGTCTGGGATCAATTGGAATAAAAACACTGATCGACACTAACGCCGCCATCATCATCACCCTCGGCGTCATCATCATCATCATCATCATCATCATCAACATCATCAACATTGACTGATCATCAATACCCATCATCTGTCATCACCATCATCACCCCCACTATCATTATCATCACCCTCGTCATCATCATCATCATCATCACCATCATTAATGCTATTATATGTCGTCGTCATTTGAGGGAAAAGTCTGACAACCTATTTGTTGACCCTTACATTGTATTTTATTCCATTCTTCTTATTCACTAGGTAAATATCTTGCGATGTTACATTGTCAGTGTAAATTATACAAAGTGTGTCGCAGAATCTTGACCACCAGTCCTTTGCGTGCTAATGTGTGTCAACATTCGAATTCGTAAGCGTGAAGAAAAGTATATTGATCCAAGTTAATCACGCGACCTACATCACGTTCGTCTTCTCACATTTTTATTATACTGCGTTTTTATTACAATGCTCATCTCTCCTTGTGCTTTATATTCACATCAGATTAGAATAGACCCCCTCGGCTTGGGCGTAATGTTTTCCCATTTCAGATCACGTGTAATTCCCTTGGGCTTTATCTCTTTGTTTCTTTGAAACCCTTGAGAGGAACATTAATATGTATGAGCCTCAAACAAAGAATCTTATTCCCGAGAGGATGACAAGTGGTCTGAAGTGTCTGACGTAGTTAGTTCAAATGTATTGTTTATGGTCGCTGATAATAAGGATTTGCACTTTTCAACCGGTTTCAGTATCCCTTAACAAGCTGGAAAATTCTTGAATAGAGCTGTCAGTGCCATCCGGCTCTGGAATAATACTGATGTGTCTATTATGAATATTATAATATCACGCAAACAATTTCTTGATAAAATACAGGCTGTAACCTGTTTTACATCTTTGTTTTTTGTTTTTTGTTTTGTCTTTTTTTTCTTCTACTTGATTGTTGTTCACCGTCGAACACCAGTTTAGTAACTTAGTCTCCCACTATATTTATTAAGTACTATTTGATTAATTAATGTGACTTCATTTACATGTTTTTCCATTTTAAGTAAGTATTTAGGAGGGCCATAATGTAAACTACTGGGCTACCAGTGATCTGTCTACCCTCAATAAATAAAGTCATTTCATCATTCTTAAAGTTCTTTATTCAAATTTTCGTCTGAGTGTGAAGACTTGCTGGAAATATGTGTTATTTTGATATTTGCCCAGCAATCTCGAATCGAAAATGTCCAGCTGTGAAAATTCTGTCAAGTTTTTTTTAGATGTCGGCTTCGGAAAAACGAAAAAACAATTCCACCGCATTTCATAACTCGATTTTATCACTAGGCATATCTTATCTCATCGGTCAAAGGATTTGATGGCTTTTGGACAAATTATTACTAGAGCACTATCATTCATAAGTGATTTTCAACTATAGGAAATGCAGAAAATTCTGGCATGAATAGTGCACTTTATCATTTGATTTCCTTTATTTACTGAATAGGAAATAGGTGGAATTTGATTGGTTTATTTAAAATCATTCTGCGCTCTTATTGGTCAATAATATTTCGTGCTCGAATATGATTGGTCGAAAGTGTTGTAATCTCGGAATTAGTAATTGTTGGTGACTAGGTCTTAGGTGCATTAATAACTTAACTAAATAGTCTTTTGGAAGTACATTTGCTGTGTCCTATGTGTTTTTAGATTGATATTCGTCTTCTTAAGAAAAAGACACGCCACAACTCGCTCATGGATGAACTACAAGTCACTTTCTTTCTCAGTTCAGAGGCATCGGTAAGTGATGAAATGCAGTACTTTTAACTGATCTCAGAAATATTATAAGCGATCAAGATAAAACATATCAACATGAATAACCGCCAAAACAGGTGAAATTAGCTTTCTTTACGAAATTGTTTTGACACAGCCTGCTACATTCGGCTCATTTGGACAACATTTTGTCGTCTCGAGTTACAAACACCTCGCGGTCACTTCAGAGAACTGTAATATTTTAGTTCATAGAAAAATTGAAAAGAACACTTTTGGATCAATATAATACATAGTGTTTTTGCTAGATACAGCGGGCTGAGGAACCTTTCTGTGTTGGATTATGATAGCGAGTTTCACGAGAAGTTCGCATCTGTTGAGTTGTGTTTGAGCTTTTTTTGTCGAGGTTAAGCCATAAAGTCCGTCGAAAATTCCACACTTTTATTTAAATTGCAACTGGACTCTCATACAATAGAAATTACTGGTAATTTTGTGCTGTTTTTGTATTTTTATGAAGTTAATCGGACTATACATCTTACAAAACAAATGTTGCTATTAAATTTGCAACCAAATCGTGCGAGATTGTTTGAAAATTATCTTGCATAGTTTTTGTTTTGACAATGATAAGCTCAATCAGTCAGTTCTTATAAACTTTTAACTTTTTCTTTTAAATTTTAAAACTGAATCGCAACTCCAGTAGCGACAGTTCATTATTTATTATTTATGCCTGGGAGATGGAATGGAGGGAACATCAAAGAAAAATCAAAAAATCCCCCCCGGTTCTCCTCAAGTCCTTATAAATACATCCCTTATGACCTCCCAAAATACATCCCTTGTCTGTAGTTTTACAAGACCCCCCTAAAGTAAGAAATAAAATTGGCTGCCCCCTTTTGTCCCTTTTTTCGAGCCCCCCCCCATTTTACCTCCACCCCCCTGGCATAAATAATGAACAATCACATATTTAAAAGATAAAAGATAGGTCAATATATGTATTGACAATTGGTTGTTTTAGTTTAGTTTTGTTTTGTTTTGTTTTGTCGTACATAAGTTCTTTGAGTATACCGGAAAGCGGTTACTTTGTTCATCTAACGAATTCAATATCTTTCAAATTCTGTCAAACAATCTAAATAGTTCTTTAGTTTCTCTGTGTTTTAGCTCGCATTCCTTGAACGCACAACCAATATATAAAGTTTAATGTTTTGAACTTCAAGGATGGACCGCCGTGAAACTAACAATAATGCATTGCGCGCCTTTTTTCCGAGATCACGTGGTTAGTTGTTAGCTGATGAAGTCCCCATTTGCAGGTTGGTAAATGGAGTTGTTTGCCTGTGAGAGTCGCTAGATCAAACAGCTTGCTAGAATTTAACAATCCATTTGCAATTAACAAGAATTAAGCGCCTAATAGTCCTAACAATGAGCACCTGCCGTTCACGTTTTCCACAGGAAAACGAGCCTCCATAAACGACTCTATCCTGTATGTATCAATAAAAAAGGAGTTTCATAATCCTACATAAATTAAAGCTATAAAGTTTCACTAAATTTCTTTGTCGAATGTTTTCTCGTTTTTATAAGCCTTGAGAAGTCAATAGCAAGAGTTTGAAAAGTCAATAGACATTTCTCACACGGCGGCCATTCAACCACTTCAGAACGAGTTTAGCCGGGCATAAACAAAGGTTATGCCTGCCGCGTATGAAAGGTCTATTCTTTTTAATCCTTATAATTTCTTTGCTTCACAATGACGTGCTCTAAAAATGAGAATTAATAATTTATGTAGAATCGTCTTCCTTATCGTTTTAGAAATTCTACTGAAGAAGTTTTAAAGAAATTTGTGGTCTAAAAATGTCTTAGATAGGTTAGCTTGCTTAGTGAAATGTCGGATAATGTTAATGTTCAAGTTTAGTGTCTTTGAAAGCTTTTGTCAGTTAAATTGCATTTGCTGTTCTGGGTACAAAGCCAATTAATGCTGTGTCTAGGTAAGCAGAATTCGCTGTTTTTCGACTTAAGAAGGCGAAATCTGTGATGATGAAGAGCAACAAGACACTCTGCTGTAGACGACAAGACGCTAGGTACATTAAGAAGACTCATGTACGGAATATAAACACCCTTCGCCTGTCAAAGACTGTCTAAAAACATCAAAAATGTACTATCGGTTTATAATTAGGAAATATTTAGCAGTAGACATGGCGCATGCTCAGAAAAATGGCGGGAAATGGCGGCCGCGTCTCACGGCTGCTGTTTTCATGGCCGCCATTTTGGTTTAACGAAATAAGCAGACTAGCGGACTACCACAAATCTTTCATTCTGATGACTACGACGGGTCTGTTGGAAATAGCCCACGCACTCGTTATGCGAGCCAAAAACTTCAAATTCGAGGAATAATCGAAGCTATTTTGTCCCACTGTTTACAAAGAAATACACGAGAAGAAAAAGACTCGTTAAGTAAGTGACGTCAAAAACGTATACCGCTGACAGTTTATTGCGGGCCGATCGGGCGACAAAAATCGCGCGGCCAAACTCCTTATTTTCGTACCTCAAATGAATATATCACAGCAATGTTTTGGTCAATTATAAACGATTCTGAACATTTCAAGTCATATAGATTCAGTACTGGCTATAGAAATTCGCTTTCGAAATGGGAACGTTTTTTGTACTAGTCCCCGTTTAAGAAGGAATGGGCTTTAATCACACGGCAGCCATGTTTATTCCCAAGAGAATGAAAACTTTTGTTCTTCCCCGCGTGAACTCGTTCTGAAGTGTTTAAATGCGAGGCCATGCGGGGGAAATGTATTGTTTCAACCAACATGGCCGCCGTGTGATTAAAGCCCATCGATTTGCATCACTTAAAATACACTGAATTGGATTCCTATATTTCTCGTTATTCCATCGTAGCAGAAGCTAGAACGGATCCGCATTACTCCGTTGTTTGCGTCTTTCTTCCTTGCAATTTATCATTTATCAGCAAGAAAGCTGATCAGTTTTGTTTTCTTTCTACTGGGCTGCCTGTGGAAAAAGTTGATCAGTTCCAAGTTTTAAAGGATGCGAAATTTCAGTCAGTATCTCGAATATATCTAAGATTGTGCAAAGTGCTATCGCTTCTGAAACCAAAAAAAAAAAAAAAAAAAGATAAAAAGATATGACTCTTTCAGGATTCGAACCCGGGTCTGCGATGGTAATTTATGCAAAAATACTGTGAACACACTAACCATACCCCCGAGACATTCCCTTGAAAGCTGAGGCGCAGTATG
>JAADYU020021676.1:0-10521 GCA_011763375.2 Heteractis magnifica
AGTCCTTTTCTACTTCAAGAATACAAGATAATGTCTTTCCTTGCCATCGATATCTTGTTGAACTACTTTTGGTCCTTATCGCTGAATTTCAGCGCAATAAAAACCTTTTATACTTTTGGGCTTCCTGTGATAATCCGATTTCGCGCGAAAATTTAACCTTGCCGTTGACGGTGGGCGCGACGGGTCAGATTTCTGGCGATGTTTTCCTTTTAGAATGGCTTAGTATAATTACCATAAAACAATGTCAAAATCTTCCTTGTAGCAATATATTCACATCCTCTAGGTTTGGAGGAATAACTCTTTCTCAGTCTTGAGCCATTAGAACTTACCTTACAGACATAAACTCTCATTTGAGCGTTTTCCTAAAAATCTTAGGAATTGCTCGATACATTTTTCTGAAAACCACATATTTTATTTTTGATGTTGCAAGAAATATTATCTCAAAGTTTCAATTTGATTGATTCATCCTATCATGTGTAAAACATTTTCTAAAGTTGCAGGGGTTTCAATAGAAGGCGGCTACCGGCGATAAACCGCTGTCTACTTCAAGACTGACCGCCGGCTACTAAAATATCAATTATTACTTTTGTTCTCAAAGAACCTTTCAAGATTCAATAAAAATGACAATCAACTATTCTTATTATAGCTTAATTATATTTAAAACCTTTTGCCATGTGTCTTTTGTCTTTTTTATGTGTCTTTTGTCTTTTTTCTGGTTGTTGGTAGCAATATTTTCAATCAGATTATCGCCGCAAGTTTCTCCGTGTTGGTTATGGTCGCCATATTGGATTTGTGTCGCACCAATGTACTATGGGTAATGTTGAGCCCGTGCCTGCTCAGCGGTAACTCTCTTTAAACATGTGACTCTCTTTAAACATGGCGTCAAATCAAATTTAAAACTACTAGTTTTGTCAGCATTTAAAGGCACTAAACCACTTTGACAATAATATTGGTTTTCATTAATTTTTAATGTTAAACTCATTTTCAAGAAAAATTAAGGCAATAAAAGGCAGGGATTTTCCAATTATATTGGCCTCAAAATGCAAGAAAACGCATCTCAGCTACCCTAAATATCAAAATTTTCTCAAGGGGGGGGAGGCATGCCCCCAGACCTGCGCCATGAGTTACTAGCCAGCTACACTTATATAACAGCCTGCTACTTCTGTATTTATTGAAACCCCTGATACTCATGTATAATAAAACATATACTGCATATCACATCACTTTATCGGTTCAATAGACCTTTCCCAAGATATAGTTAAGTTAGTCCAGTACTAGCCAAAGCCTTGATTTCAGTACATACCATTGTGTACTGAGCTATGTACTAATCTGATACACTGGACTTCAGGATGATTAAACAATTTAAAGCAAAGAAGAGTTGCTGATTAAACAATAAACATCAATAGCACCACAAAGAAATTGCTATGGTAATGAAATCAAGGCTTTTGCTAGTATTGGACTCACTCAACCATATCTTGGGAAAGGCCTATTACCGGTACTGTAGAATAGATCTTATTCACTTGGGCATAAGGTTTGCTTATTACAGACCTCTTGGGAATGAGATTCTTTGTTTGAGGTTTATCCACATTAGTGTTTCTTCTTAAGTGATACCATTAAACAAAGAAATAAACCCCAAGGGAATGACATGTGACCTGGAACTGGAACAGAATAAGGTCTGCTGTTTTGCTTCACTGTTTGTAGCACAGTTTTAGCCTTAATGTTTCCAAGGCACCAGTTATGACGCAGCATAATCATAATCAGCATAATTTCATATTGTAGGATGTTGACTTAAGAGACAAGAATGGCATGACCCCCTTGATGTGGGCTGCCTATCGGTGTTTTGGGTGAGTTTATTTACACTTCATTACTTAATATTAACAGAAATAAAGATATACATGTGTTTCAGTTGGCCAGGGTCTGCAGAAAATGTAGTTTTGCACAAGTATGAATTAAAACAATGATTCATGTTTCTGTTTGAGGTTGAATGGTGTTTTTGGTTCATTTATTTTTGCCATAGTAACATGTTAGTGTGTTATGTTGTAGGGTGGATGGGATAAGGATGCTGATCAACATGAATGCCTCTATTAATGTTTGTGATAATGTTCAGCGCAACACAGGTGAGTAACTCATTTTAGAGACAAAGTATTCCAGATGCGTCAGGTGGGGTGGGCAGTAGTTGTATTGACCCCTTGAAGCAATTCCCAAATAGAATTTTACTCTCCTGAGAATAGCACTTTCCACAGATGACATCATGAAGTTCGATCGCTGTGCACTGTGGGATTAAAATGCAGACAAACATACAAGTCTTTTGTGATTTGTTAAAGTTTCGTGAAGTTCAAATGAGGTCAACGCTTGAATTTCTCTTGTCCTAATCTTTGCCAGTTTGCTCTTCCATGGAATGCAATCATGAATCTTCCCAGGCTTCAGAAGGGGAATAAACATACCCTCAGCCATTTTCTCTGAATATTGTGAATCTGACATACATTCTCCCCAACAACAGTCTTTGCTTGTTTTGTTTTCCCCATATCCTTATAAAAGAGGTACTCTAAATCAGATTATATCTGCTTCTCCGCATATCCTAGGCTTTTGTCTATGAAATTTGTCTGCATTCCAATCCCATGAGGCTGTGCGATCTATTTTTTGTGACAGTGGAAAATGCTATTGAAGGCTGAAAATATTCTTGTTTTATCCACTATATTGAAATGCATTGGGGACTGCCACAAGAGTGTAGTCATGATTAGTGAAAAATATTTCATTAGGTACCCTCTAGCATATATCTATCTGAAGGAAGAGTATTATGGCTGGGCTGTACTAGATTTATTTGCTCTGCTTGGGATCTCTGTCCCATCAGCCATCCCCAAAAAGAGAGATTTTCTACATCTGAACTGTTATTTTGTCGCACAGCTCTTCACTGGGCTATCATATCAAACAATCACAATGTACTTCATCCACTGGCCAAAGCAGGTGCTTCACTGGATTCAGTCAATGCAAAGGTAGATGAGTATTTCACAGTATTGTTATTGATTGTATCCTCAGAGTAAAGGTGTGTTTATTGATGTTTTGGTGTGATATTTGTGTATTGTGATTATTATTATAAACAAACTAGTGACTATCACAAATCCTGCATTCTGATTGGCTGCGCTACTACAAGTCTATTAATGACAGCTGATTGGTAATGAAATATCAGTAAAAACAATGTTTGCCTCATGTTTTGTGAGGTTTTGACTGTATTTTTGAGGTTTTGTTTATATTCTGTCAGTGTGCCTGATGAACTACGTTAACTTAAAGATAATTTTTGAAATCTTTTTGTCAAAAGGGTGAAGTACCAGCAGACATTGCAGCTCAGAAGAAAAACAGATGGTTAACTGTTCAGCTTGATTTGATTGCTAGAGACAGAGGGAAAGGAAAACCTGCCTTTTTACAATCTGTTGTCAAAGATAAGGTACTGCATTATACAGGTTGTGAACCATGTATCCAGACTTACACATATTTAGACAAAATAATAGTTCACATAGACCTCTTTACTTTGGGCATAATGTTTTCCCATTTCAGACCACATGTCATCCTCTTGGGAATAAGATTCTTTGTTTGAGGTACATCCATATTAATGTATCTTCTCAAGCGTTACCATTAAACAAAGAAATAAAACCCAAGGGAATGACACGTGACTTGAGATGGGTAAACATGACTTGTATGCCCAAACTTGAGAACACAATTGAGGGATTATACTCTGACTGGATGCGCTGAAAAACAACATCAACAGAGAAAGTACAGTATTAAAGACCAATATGGGGCCAAATCTAATTTCTGAGAGAAGTGATTGCTAGAAGTTTCTAATAATTATGATGTCATTTAGTGTTAATCATTAATAACATCTCTCTCTTCAATTCTCAGGAGACACGGCGCTATGTACTGCTTATAACACCAATAGTAGCCATGTTCTTGATTGGTGCAATCTTTGAGTACTCCCCTACATGGTACATCATGTTTCCATTACTGGGTGTAGTGGCATCACTCATATGGTACATAATGAGGTAACGCAAGGGTTTGTCAATATTATTTTCAACTATTTCACTGTTAATTTTAAGTTATTAATCTTTTGTTAGCTCACGTATGTCATCTCGTTATTTAAGTTCTTCTCAGGAGATGGGGGCTGATGTTAAAAAAGCTCAACCCCACCCCTTGAAAGTCTGAAAAAGAACTAGAACATTCCCTGCTCAGATTCTCCCATCTCCTTGTTAACATTAGATGATGTTGTAGATGATTTTTGGAACATCACAAAGATATCATCATGACAATTGCCATTTCTCATTCCAGGCTGTTTGTTTTTTATCTTGATTTTGAGAGTTTCCTAACGTTTGGTGTCACTTTGGGGGCTAAAACGTTCCTTTATTACAATATATTTAACAGCTTCTGGAATTATATCCTTTGATAATAGCATCTAAATGATAGCACTGTAGGTTTAGGGCCAAGTGTTATTGCTGTCCTGTAATATCTGTACATAAAACATTTAGTAAAGTCATTAATTATCCAAATATTTGCTATAATAATTATAGTTACATACTGAATACTATACACCCTTTTACTGAAACCAGTAGTTATAATTATTGACAATCTAAATCCATTTGGTTTCCACTAATTTACTATATAATATCATTTATTATATCATTGCAATCTAAATAATATTATACAAGTCATTTAACTCACTATCTTGGTTCTGACTGGTCGAGAGCCTACAGCTAATTCATGGTATCTGCAGAAAAAATTGCACATATGGGATTTATTATGTTGAGTTTCAAGTCCAAGTGTTGGACGGATGCTTAAAAAATAGATTTGTAAACATAAGTTAAGAGTTTTCTGAATTTTCAAAATGTATGCTGATAAAACAGTTATTGAATTTGGTTTTTTGCACAATATTATAAATTATCAAGACCTCAAGTCTGTGTTATACACCTCAGCCTATGGCTTCGGTCGATAACATGGACCTTGGTCTTGATAATTTATGATATCATGCTCAACCTCATCCAATAATTACTTAATATAAACTAAATGACTGTACCTGGCATGCTACACTGGACAGGCACTTCTAGCCAGTGTTTGTATTCATCCAAGGTTTATTGGTTACATGTATATAGCGGCATTCTGAGTTCATGACAAGAATATTTTAAATCACCAAGTATTATGCACTGCATACGCAGTTGCTCATATTTTAAGCATGGTTAACCTTTAGTATCAATAAATTCTTTTTTTCAGATTTTTAAATGTTCAAAATGATCCTGGTAGTGTATTACCTTGTGCGATCTACTTAGGTACTAAGATATACATGTACACCACTTGGTTTGTTTATTACTGGCCATATATCCTTTAGAATTGAAATAAATTAACATCTGATGGTGTACGAGACATTTCTTATGTATACAGTAATACCCTGCACTGGACACAAAAGTACAGGACATTTTCTGCACATGCATGTAATGGTGCTTGTTTTAAATTCCTAGTTCCACGCATGCGAAAATCAAATATTTAATGACACGTGACATTTACTGTCATATAAACATCTTTTCACCAGGACAATATTTTTGTGAAGAACTGTATAACTAAGACTGATTTTCACTGTTTTGGTAACCATTTACTTCTTCAAGAGCATAATATTGAATACAGGTAATTTAATATGCATCAATCATTGCAAATGTTACCATCTAATATATGCACCTTTAACCACTGACACTATAACTGATTTGTACTATGCTGTTAGAACACCATCAATCTAAGCATATGCTATAATGTGACTTATATTAATAATTCCATAAATGTCCCATCGCTGAAATAGGTATCTATTTACACCTATTTCAAAAATTGTTGTCACAGTCGAAGCAACAGTCAACACTCCAAGGCCACAAAGGATTTTGGTAATTTTTCTCATAAATCATGTTTGTAGTACTAGTATTTTCCAAAATATTTGTTTTAATACCTGAGATAACACTGCAGCTTGCCAGAAATATATGTCAAAACTGTATGCAACCAAAATATGCTCTAGATGAATTAATTTTGAGAAAAATTACCGAAATCCTTTGCAGTCTTGGAGTGTTGACTGTTGCCTTCAGCTGCGACAACAATTTTTGAAATAGGTGTATATGTTGACAGTAAACACAGTATATTTGTATATAATTTAAAACTATCAGTGAATTATCATTGCTTTATTTATGAATCAGTTCCTATAAACTCAGTGGTCTTTATTGAATTTGCTGGTAAGAAAACGTTTGTTGTGTTTTACTCCATTTGGGGACTAGTGTAATAGGTTTATACGTTCAAACTGTAAGATAATGCTTGCAGATAATATTGATTGATCACAGAGGGTGTTGTTACTGAGGACCATTTGATTTCACAGAGTCAGCTGTACTGTAGTATGCCTCATTGGGTAACTTTTATACATGTCATCTGTGTTATTCCTGTTCTTTGCACAGTCCATAATATCTAAGGTTATCTGTTGCCACAAGAAATAGCTCTTTTCTTGTTCACCATATGGAGGAACTGTTGTTAAAAAAAAACCAGGCTGGCAAGATCAGGGTGTGATATCAAATAGCAAGATTATTAGTTATGTATACCATTTGTATGTTAGAGTGAAATACCCTTACTATTGGTCATGTGACCACATTCATTTAACAAAATATTGGGCATTGGCTACTGAACATTTCATAACCCCCCTCTGTGAAAAGTACAAATTTCATAAGGGACTGGTCATAAAGTACGGGGGGGGGGGGGGGGCTGGAAAAAACAAAACTTCCAATGAATGAATCAGTACTGGCCCACCCTTTATTCCATGCATGATTCCCCTTTCCCCCCCCTTTTTCCCGTGCTTGAAAATGATGGCCCCCCTCTTTTTTCCAGCCCACCCCCCTGTACTTTATGACCAGTCCCTAACCCCTATAACCTCCAAGACTCCTTTCATACTTTCAGCCTCACACCTCTACAACTTAATAACCCCCCTATAAGACTTTTTAAGGCAACCCCTGCCCTGCCCTGCCCTGCCCTGCCCTGCCCTGCCCTGCCCTGCCTCAATTTTGCCGACTTCCCACCCCCATGTCACAATAAATGAAAGTCCCTCACACATAAAGTACTCTGGCCTTGATAGGCCTTGCACATGTGGGATGAGGGTTTCATTTCTGGGGGGAGGGGAGGGGAGGGGAATCATTTTGTCATATACATTTCAGCCAATCAGCAGTTTTCCTTAACCATGTACAATTGTTAATACACCGAAAGTTTTAGTAGTTTTCTTTGTTTGTACTGTTGGCCTGATGTACTGCTTTTACAAGTCATGGACAACAGACCCAGACTACATCAAGACAACACCGGGTGAACAAAAACGAGTAAGCCTGTTCACTATTTATTTTACACTATTGCGTTCCCTGTGGCCTGAAATTTCTGATGCTAGTGTAATTTCTCCTTTCGTTGACATTGAATAAAACTTTGGAAGAATTGATATCTTGATCACGTCCTATCCCAAAGATACCTTGTCTATGAACTCATTTTGATTATTGGTTATAATTAATAATAAACATTGTTTTTCTGTTTTCGTAGACTATTATCCAATTGGCCGAGAAGAATTGTTTAGACTTTGTTCACTTCTGTTCAACTTGTCTGGTAGGTTGGTTTGTTGTCCATTCTTTAATCTTCATTATGTTCTTAACTGAATATTGAATGAAGTCAGCTAACGTTGGCATTCTGACGATATTGACATCCGTAGATCCGTAAGCCAATCAGATCCAAGCATTGTTCAGTATGTGACCGGTGTGTAGCGAGGTTTGACCATCACTGTCCTTGGGTCGAGAACTGTATTGGTAAGAATATGCAGAACGTGAAAATGATAGAGATTGATTGATTTTACTGGTTCTCAATAAATATAATTTAAACCGGTTTTTCCCGTTTTCTCAAACAGGTTCTGGTAATCACCATTTCTTTGTTGGATACCTGTTTTTCTTGTTTTTGATGCTTAATTGGTATACGTATGGAGCATTTGTTTGTAAGTATTTGTTTTCTTTCATTTTTCTTCCATTTTTTCTCTTTTTTTCAATTCTCATTTGTTCTCATGTCTTTTCTACAGATTACATTAACGTATGTAGTGGTTACAGCGGTGGTTGGTGGGATGCCTTATCTCGTAGTGCTAAGTGCGCTCCTTGGGTCTCCTGGGGTTTTGCCAATGCTATGTTTCACTTCTTATGGGTCGGCGCCTTGTTGTTCTGTCAGTCTTATCAGGTCAGCGGCTATTTCTATTATTGACATGCTCCTCTTTCAAACAAACAGCTAGTGATTACAGTAGTATAGACTGCGTCGATTTATAGATAACAAATTGATAGAGTGGTTTTCATTAGCCCGTGAAACAAAGTGTACTAATTAGAATGTAATAGTCAGATAGACACAATGAAAAACAAAAGAACTGAAGTGCAATAAAGCGTAATACGCTAAAGTGTATTTCACGGGTTAATGAAAAGTCAGCAGTCATTTCGTGTATTTACATGCGCTAAATTTTCATTGCCCTGTCTGGTTAACAGTTCATTCTCATTCCCATGAGCCCGCATTTTTGGGGTTTCCGCCAAGAAACGAACTAGTGGTTCAGGGCGAATCCTACTGGTACTGTTTTCTGATTGGCTAATACAACAGTGAAAAGACACCAAAACCTGCTGCAGTAGAAGCCGTTTCCGGTTGATTCGCCCGGAGACCAGAAGGAACGCGGGCTCTAGGAACGACAATGGTTTACTTTTAATGAATTACTTTTTTCTAATAATCCAACAGTTGTTCTGGGTTGGCATGACAACGAATGAGCGTCTCAATATGGGTCGTTATTCGCACATGATAGATGAAACTGGTGCCCCAAAAAGTCCATTCAGGTAAATCAACATAACTGCAGTACGTAACACACAAATTATATGTCGTATTTAATAATATTTTTGTTTTTTTCTGTTTTCTGTTTTCTCCTCAGCCGGACGGTTATTGGAAACATTGCAGACTTTTTTGGCTTCAGTTTTTTTGGTTTAGTCAAACCAAAGCGAGTGGACTGGAAGCGACAATACAGCGTGGAAACGAATTATTTTAAACATCACGTGTAACTTTTTTACCAAATAAGGGCTGTAACTGACTGAACGACATGGAACCTGATTGGTTCACTGAATGATACATTAATTCGCGGTACCATATAAGGACAGTACGCGTGACCTGCCACTCGATTGGTCAGTGAATGAAACAATTCCATTGGTTAAGAGTGACTGTTCCCATCGAATTGCCTTGACGAATATCAGGAATGTTAGAAAAATATTAGCCAAAAAAGGGTGACTGGTATCACCACATTAGGAGAATGTTATGACATACAGTCGATAAATATGTTAACATTTGCCAGTAAGATATTTAAACTGTAAAAAAGTAAATCGACTAGAATGCACACATAATACACGTAGAACTGGGGGAAAAAACTTAAATTTCTTATAAACATAATTATTTTATTTGGCCTTGAATGGCAACTTTCAAAGGCATCTCAATCATTTTACAAGCCTGTTATGTCATAATTAATGGACTCAAATAGATCTACAGTATAGTACATAGGAGTTCGACTGCTGCCTCTTGAAGTTCTCGTACTTTTTCCTCAGTTGTATTTCGAAATATTTTAATTGGGAATATTTTTTAGATATATCTTTTTGCCTCGTATGGAATCCAGATAACTGTTAGAAAAGAAAAAATAATAATAATAATCGTCGCGAGCAGGATTTGAACCTGCGCGGGGAGACCCCATTAGATTTCTAGTCTAACGCCTTAACCACTCGGCCATCGCGACTTATATAACTGCACAGCATACTTTTCTGACCAAATAGAACAGACTAAATGGAGATTAGCTCTTGTGTAACTTGTATTTTTATAAGATTAACTCATTGTAGGCTCAGCTGTTATTACAGCTGAGCCTGCAATGGCATAACCTTTTGTTTTAAGAACCATACAAGTGAGGCTATCGGGTCAATACAATAGTGGCTCATTTGCGTCGCATCTGCATGCAGCCGTAATAACAGCTATTATACGGTAATAGACGACGGTAATGTGAATTTCTCTAAACAAAGCCAATCTGTGATAATTGTTAACAATGAAGCTTAAGAACATCAGAGTTGCGATGGCGGAGTGGTTAAGGCGTTGGACTTGAAATCCAATGGGATCTTCCCGCGCAGGTTCGAACCCTGCTCGCAACGACAACTTTTGCTGTCTTCCTCGCACATTTTTTTTCTTTAGCCCTCACAATGAATTAGTTAATTTACCTCTTTTCCATCAGTTTTGTCGATTCCTATTTACCACGGACAATTAACCACTCGAACTTTCTAAATCGGATTCTATTAATGATCCTTTATCAAATTCTGATAACAACAATATAGATCGCCTATTCTCATTATTTTACAAAAGGATAAATAAGCTCGTTAATAAATATGCTCCAATAAAGATTTTATCGAATCGTAAAATAAAGCAAATGCAGAAACCCTGGATAACCCA
>JAADYU020021787.1:0-10520 GCA_011763375.2 Heteractis magnifica
TTTGCCTAATCCCATACATTTTCTTACAATGTTTCGGCGCCATTATAATGCACACTGAGCATGCGCGAACGCCATTTTGTCTAATATTTCTGGCAATGATCTCATATGTTTATGCCCGTTACGAAATGGGGAAAATCTAAACGCCAAAGACAGTAGGAAGTAATATTTGTCCGACTAAAGCAATGGATATAACAGCAAACAGTTTAAAAGAAGAAATGCCGGGTTGTTTATGGGGTTGTGGCCTCATTATACAGCACAAAGTGACAGTGTTTCCCCATCATAATTCTATACCAGTTCTATTTGTTCTGAGGAGTTGAACAACTTATATCTTAACAATACTAACTGTTCTAAGAAATGTTCACCTGATAATGGATAAATAAGTAATAATAAATGCATGTATAGATGGTAAAGTAACCTTGGAACACATTAAGCCAGTCCACCATAAGCTTATTCAGTTACGGCTCGTTAGCTTCGCTTGGCTTCAAAGCAATCAGATGTTGATGTTAAAAAGCGTGCACGCGCATGTTTTAAGGGAAACATGCAAAAATAAACAGGAGTTGCTATGTTAAATCAGTGCTGAATTAACCGCACTGTTTTAGATCTGCGCATGTGCAACATGATGCACCTCGCTGACCCAAAAACGGCAAGGTGTACGTCAAGAATGATTTACACATTTGTTTTCATTCCTGCCAATTTAGAATCCCTTTTTCTATTTTGTTTCGGGTTTTCTCTATAATTTCTTTAGTTCATTTTTTTATTTTCTTGTATTTTTCTGTACTTTTTTCTAAATTTTTCTATTATGAATATTTCATTTTTCTTTTTACATCCAACGTCAATCCTTGGCGTTCTAATATGTTTTCCTCTACCTTTATATCGACACCCCTAGGACTTTTGATTTCCAAACCTTTATCATTTCTAGTAAACAGCTAATGTTAAATTTATATCAACTTTAAAAAGTACTGAAATAAGCCGATTGCACGAGGGTTTATTAAGTGCATGAATGAAGATGTCTTATTACGCGCCAGCACATAGTAACATAAGACTCTTCTTTATTCCTTTACTTGCTCTCCTTGCATGCATGCTTATTGAAAACCTTATTCATGATGTTTGAAAGGAAAGCCAGATTCTGTGTTAAGGCATATAGGAGTCGCTTTGATTCCTTTACTGAGGACTATGACTATACAACTATACTGTACTCTTAAAGCCGAGATGGATAACCCCCGATATATGGACCGATATTCCATGTCCTAAGTCTTGTCAGTACTTATTGAATCACTATTGGCCACTCTAGTCACCGCGCCTGCGCGCTTGCCACTTGCATATCATATCATATATCACATCAAATTGTACTTGCATTCGTTATATCTCATTAACAAATGGCTCAGTCGTACTTTAACCCATGTAATGTCATATAATACATTGTATTACCTCTCAAGTTAACGCTGATTTGCTCTGAAATGGTGTGGAGTTTACTGATTGGTCCTTGTTGTCTGTCAGTGTGTCTCCCGGATCTCACTGCGCTGATTGGCTCTGTGTTGGTGTGGAGTTTACTTAATATTGGCCCTGTCAGTAATCTCCAGGAAGCCATCTCAGTGCGATACTAATCAGTGCTACAATAATTCATTAACATCAGCTCATCGTTATCATAATCTAAAGTAACACAAAAGCTCCTCAGAATAATGATTTTAATCATGTAGTCCTTTCTTTTCTCGAAACTGAGTTATATTCACCGTTTTTCTCTCTCGGCAAAGAAGTTTTAAAAGTATTTTAAGGTCACTTGGAAGAGTTATTGTCTATCTCTGTTTTTCTGAACCAATTATTATTTTTGATTCTTTTATCTTTATGTATAAATTAGCACCAGGAACGATTAGTTTGGTGTTCTGTTGAATGACAGCATGTATGACGTCACCTTTTCTTTAGACCGCACTGTGACCTAACAATGAATTATGTTTGCATGCGATGACACGCCCCACTAACCCCGACCCCCTCCCCTGTACGTGAACATCTAGCTTAACCCAAGATAGAAATGTTAGTCGCACTTGGTCTGTTAATGACGGCAATGACCCAAAGAAACGACCCTCACAAATGGAGATCTCTACGACACCTGCACTCAAAGACAGAAATACTAACCAGTCTGGAGGCTAAGGCGGCCATGCTGGAGGAGGTGAACGCACTGAATACCACACGTGGCCAAGAATGGACAGTCTTCTGTCACGTGAGACAGTATGTTAACAATCTCATGAGCACCACATGGCTGTCACGTGCATGTAACTATGACTACACCTAATTGCAAATCCACAACTCCACAAGCTCCTTGGACTTCTCATGAAAGTTGTTTTATGTTTTTACTTCTTGACATTTTTGCACAAAAGATTAAGTTCTAACTGTGTAGATATACGACAAAGAAACTCGGACTCGAAAATTCTCAACAAAATTAAAAAATAAACTTTTTTCCTGTTAGCAGAGTCACCCTTCTCGTTTGTCGGAGAGCGAACCAAGGAAAAACAGGATTCTGATAGCAGCACTTAAAGACATTTTTATGACCCAATTGATTATTTAGTATTTTATTTGCCTTTTGTTTACAATTAACAAGGTAAAAATGATTTGTTCATCTTTTTGTCGTTTTTATATGCATGTTTTACCTTTACCTTAGTTTCAGTTTGACTTCAGTGGTGCTACTGCGAAAGATTCACTAAAATGAATGGATAACTTAGAATAAGTTCCATTTAAAAAGTGAGGGGGAAAAAACCTCTCAACTTGATAGCAAAAACCATAATAACCACAAAACAAACATTTCCATAGATAAAGAGCATGATGTTTTCAATTTATTCTTAACACCCTATGCATCCGATTAGAAATAATCATAAAACTCTCATTAGGGGCGATTCCTTATTAAGTTTTCTGATATCCATCTGAACTCGCGCGGTTTTCTTCTTAACCTTGTATATGTATTGAACTCTAGTCTAATAGACTACAAAAGCCTTTGATAATATCTTTTTAATGGCATTTGAAATCCCTTAGATTTGAAAACCCGTCATGTTGTAGACACTAATCTATCACACGAGAACAGAGTAAAGTATTCTAATATTAGCTAGAGTCCTACAGAATATGTGCCCAAAAATCAGATTGATAAGATTCTTTTGATAAGAGATCTTGATAAGAATCAAGTCGAGATATTATCAATATTATGATAATCAAGCGTCAACATTTATTTTTGCGAGTCAGGAAAAAAAGAAAGAAAGAAAGAGGAGCAGAAAAGAAAAACGAAAATGGAAACGAAAAAACTAGATTCAATAACAAAACAAGTAAAGCAATAGAATCCTTTTAGCTTGGTTTCATGTTATCGTTTTCTTTTGATCCGTCATTAGAATTAGAAATTCGTAACATAAGTTCAGGCTTTTAACTCATTTGGGACCGAATTCTGCGTTTAATAATTCAAAATAAACTAATAATACTACTGTTCGACAAGGCTCGTTAATTTTTCATATTTCATTTCGATTTCAAAAGAGACGTTTTTCTTTCATTAAAGAGAATTTGACAGCCCATTTATGCCTCATAAAGAATCCAGTTTATTCATCATTAATGGTTTATTTACACACTGAGACGAAATGAGAAAACGCAGAAGTTTTCCATCGAGGATTGTTTTTCCATCGAGGATTGTTTTTCCATGACTAATTCCGTTTGTTGTTGTTGTTGTTGTTGTTGTTGTGATATATAGTTATTATGAATCAAACCTTGACAGTAACCAAGAAAGTTACGTCAATTTTGATCCATGGACGACTAAACTAGAGTCCTACGAACTATAGAAGCAAATACTGAACTGCACCAACTTGAACTGAGTGTTCATCATGTGAGAGAGATCTCTGAGAGACATTTTACCACGTATTCAATAAATGTTCTAGATTGTTCAAAAAAAAAAACGCTTAATTTTTGATAGCGGCTTGTCTTGTCAATCTCAATAAAAAACAATCAATTTTGGGTATTGAAATGCAACTTTTAGATGTTTTTGGTATTAAAATGTCTCAACAATGTGTTGACATGTGTCAGCGGAGACAGAAGAAATGAGACTAGAGATGACCCACCATCAGAAATACAAGAGTCAGTTTTCTTTTTCTCATACATTAATCATGATTTCACTAAATGTTACCTTCCCCTACGTTGAAACATTATTGTGAATGTTTGTGGTTTGAAGGAAATTTTTATTATTAAACAGCAAAAGTATGGTCAGACCTTCAAGCCGTGATGAATACATCATCACTGAACAACCATTTTGCTTGAAAATCCATGATTTTCTAATTTAAAAACAGATTATGAAGAAAGGCTTTTAAAATTTACTTTTCAGTAAGGAATTTAGGATTTCTAAAACTAGAAAAGACACATTTAACGTTTTACCGGATGCTGGCTTTAAAATGCCTTTAACGAGTCCTACCGTGCCGCTATAATGAAAATTTTCCTCACTTAAACAAATATATCTATACATGCACGAACAAATTTGAAAACCAAATTTTAACGAGCCAAAAAAGTCATTCTTGAGGAATCTTGCTCTGTAAATTCCAGATCTGTCTATTTTTACTTCTAGAATGTTCAAAGGCGTTTAGTGTCGATGTAAAAATAACATCAGGTTTTTTGCACTTAAATCAAGCCAATTGTAACACAATGTGTGAAACAAAAAGGAAATTAACACACACACCGCGTTTTTGAAATTCATCAAGCCTGAGGGCGTTGGGAGAAGTCAGCTGCGAAAGCCGAGCTTAAAATAAAAATGACAGTGACTTTTGAAGGAAGTTAAAATACCAATTTATCACTCGCTCAAAGAATACTGAAGCTTTGCATCTAATGGCAACCGATTTTAGTCACATATCAACATCTCAGTGAAAAGTTTGGTCTGGAAGAACTTAATAAATCGAGTTTAGGTATTTTGAATTGAGTAGTGTTTTTCTTAAGATATTCAAACAAATTGCCTAAAAAACAGAATGAAAAATAGAATAAAAAACCTTAGAAAGCCATGTGCCGGACATGTATGGATGTTTATTTACCCATTCTTTCCTTTCCAAACACCAGAGCGAAATGAATAGATCGTCAAAAGAAATCAAGGTTTTGTTTCCTTATTCCAAAATGAAATGGTAATTTTCATATAAAAAAAATCGATCATTCGACTCGGTTTTCTGTCAGTTTGTTGGTGTTGTGAAGGGAATTATCGTAAATTTGCGACCAGGTACATAACAACTGTCTCATTTTTAAAATCAGGTTCTTTTTTACCAAAAACTGATCTCAGTTTACTTACTGTTAACCATCGATACGTCTAGTACGTAGTCTCATAAATAATATTTCATCAGGTCCCGCCAAAAAAAAAAAAATATATATATATATATACCGTGACGACTTGTATTCTTTATATTATAGTTTCATAGTTCTCCTTTTTTTCTTTTATTAGCCTCAATTTAATATTAAAAAACATAATCACACCAAATCGACTTCGAAAATTATGGGCATGATATTAAAAGCCGTTGACGAGAAAGCTTGTTTTTGAAATTGGACTCGATCATTCAGATCTTGAAGAAGATTATCGAGTGTTTTGAGCTTAAATTTCGATTTTCTTCCTAACCACACGAGACGCAATTGGGTTATCTTTATATCAAGCGAAAAAACACCTATGGAAACGACATTTTTAGATAAATATTAAATGTGTTTTCAAAGTCCCTCTTTTCCAATACACATACGACTATTAACGTCGGTAAACTAGCCGTGAAAATCGTACATATATTCAAGATCAGCCCACTTTTCCTTTCGTCACATTTTAAGAGGATAGGATCAGTATTTTTAGGGAATTGAAAGTCATAGTTTTTCTGTCTGCTGTAAGTTATATTGTTATGTGTAAGGCCACAAAAACGCGTGGTTTAAGAGAGCATAATGAAGTTTTATTATCGTCGCTGTAATCGATATTAGCGTGAACTCATTGGCTCTTGCACCTCTCATTGAGCGATCGTTATACGATCGTCTGTAAAGCCTTCGGAAGGTAATACCAAAGTTGCAGAGGATCTTAAATTTAATTAAACGCAGAGTACAAGCTTCTCTCAGGATCATCGCTTGTGATTGGCTCGTTTTGTATGCGGCCACCTGTTCTCAGCGCTATGTCATTCCCCCGGCTTTAGCTCAATGTTTTGACTTGAAAAGAGTGAATTACAAGTTAGCGCATTTCAATGGCAAAGACGTTTGTTTTTATTACTGGCATTTGAATCGTCATTTCGTTTTGTTTTCTTTTAACATGGAGCTCCTCGTAAGTCTGTCACCATTTCAAAGATCACTATTCACTAGCTTTCATTCATAAACGCTGGCCGTACTCGATCGTTCAACATGCACAGTTTGTCCGTTGCACTTCCCTCTCGCCGAGGGAACCACTTGCAGCACTTTGCACTTGGGGTAGTCTTCCTCATGATTCTTTGTGTTGAACTTTGTAAACCTTCAGGAGATGTGAATGGAGACGGTTCGTCAACAGCAATGCCTCCTTTACAAACATCAGCACCTGACGGCTCGCATCTCAAGACGACGAATATGCCCGTTGCTACACCACGATTAAGCGAAAAAACAAACGATATGAGCTCTCGTGCACCAACTCAAACGGGCAAAAAGACGGATGTTACATCAGCTCGTAACGAAAAAAAGAATTCGCAAGGGTCTATTCGTATCATTAGCAAAGAATCTCGATCGATGAGTACAAATCAAGATGGATCGGACTCTACGAAACAAGATACAAAAGGTTCTTCGTACTACAATCCGAAAACCGTCGCTTCTAACGCAGAAACGTCACTTCAATCCGTATTCATCAAGGACAGAAGTAACACAGAGCCTTCACGATCAGTGAGCTTGCCATGGCTGTATTCAAAGAACGAGAAGACGTTGTGGCCCAAAGAAAACACTAATCCTAGTGTACACAATGTTGGCAAAATACCGGATGCCGGCGAGTCTACGGATTATAGCTCCAAGACTACAGTTACAAACCTATTGCCTTCGGAAAAAGTTGATGGAGAAAACAGGATGACACTCTCTCCCACTCCCTCTATAAAATTTAAAGGTTTTATGTCAAGTGCGATAGTTGCAAATGGCGGAAATAAACCGCCAGTTTCATCTCCTTTCACAGGTTCTGTCGAGGTAACACAGAGGAGTGTGGTTCATCCAGAAGCAAGCCCATCGTTTTTAGTTCCTCATTTGGTTCTTACTACGGGTATCGGATCCCAAACGGTGCTACTACAACCCGAGGTATCTAAAATACAAAGTCAAAGAGTGCTGACTGTATCGCCAACCCCTACACCTTATCCGACGGTGCCGCGTCCTCATTTTTGCGATATAGGGCTTAGCCAGTCTTGTATTTGTATGAACTGCCAAGGTAACACAAATCAGGGCTTTGCGTGTTGTACTGATGTTCTAGACCCAGCAGCGCTCAACGAAGGGGTTATGCTTACTCTGACTTCAATCTCTGCACTGGATTTCCTCACCAAGCAGCCTACGCTTCAGAAGCTCTTGGGCGAAATTGTAATGGAACACTGCAGCCAGACATCGTGCATTCAAGATATTCACTCCAAGAGATTAAGAAGAAATGCTTTAAGAGATGACACGGGGCGGAATTTGGGTACAAAAGAGCCTGAACAATACATTAGATCATGGGACGGTTCACCTATAATAACTAGTAATACCGTCAGACCTTATACACCGAGAAATCCACCAACTGAGAATGTGTTATCTACGACTAGAACAGCAACGACTCCACCCCTAACAAGACCTGTGGATGTTAAAGTGGTGGTGTTTAAAATTGCCCCAAATGCTGCTCAAAATAAGAAACTTTCCACGGGGCTGTATGTGTCCATTACTTCCCTTGTTGGTGGAACTAACAGGACTTACATTCTTAAATCCGATGTTTTAGCCAAGCTTATCCGCAGAAAACGAGACGTATTTAAGAGAAAGTTAAATATCACGATTGACTCTGTGACAAACTGGCGAACTACTGAATCTAGTAGACCGAGGGGAGACGAATCTGCTACACAGTCAGGAATCACGCCGTCCCTAGGAGCATCAACAATCCCAGGTAGGGCATCATCCGGTGGGCCGGGGGACACACAGGGTGTGGCCCGGTATTTTGGTACAGCTCCACTTCCTCGCTACTTTAAAGGTCGGCAAGGTCTTTGAAGTTTCCATGACAACAGTCGAACGCCCTGTGTGAGCCCCCTTAAACCCACAGTTCTTCGTCGGCTGCGCCCTGGTGTTTTTGTTATCGCAGTTTAAAGATAATTCTAGAAGAATTGTCAAGTGGATTGGGGCTTGCACAGAAGGTGTTTTGCTAGCTTGTGTCCAGTGGGCTGTATCTCAATATCCCGCCGATATTTTAATCTTATTAAATTAAGTATTTTCTAGTGTAAATAGTTATTTGTTAGTGTAAATTAAGTACTCATGAGCTGCCATAAAACAAAAAACACAACTGATTGCCAAGTTTTGTATTAACGAAATGAAGTCTATTTTTGTCCATATTCATAGTATTTATTTGTCCATGTGACGCCATTCCTCCGTCCCACACACTTGTGCGCATATGTTCACATTGCGGTTTATTTCGCCTCTATAAAGATTTCAAGAAGTCCCTTGGCGAGCTCGCTTTTCCCCTTATTTCTTTCATTCATTTCGAACCGCAAACCCTTCCAACTATAATAATAGATTACTTTATTCATTAACAATTTTTGTTCAATTTATTAGTCAGTTTATCGATTTATTTTGCGTCCTCACGCGATGATAGATTTTTGGGAGCGAATGCATCATGTGCAGTTAGTTATGGTCAATTAGAACTTAAATCGAACTCACGCAAGCACGAGCCCTCGCGAAAAGCTCCTGTGTGGCCAAGTGCACACATATAATGTTGCAAAATGCCTTACTTCTAATGAACCAGTGTCATTTAACTGATTGAAGGCAAACTAAACTAGATGTATGTGTGTCTATCGCCGTCTAAATGTTAAAACCTGTTGTTAAACGTTAAAAACGATTTACCAATCAGCTATAAGTAAACCTGTGTAGTCGTAAGAGGATTGGGGATAACACACTCTACCTGACCCTGTAATCTGCCCCCCTCCCACACACACACACATGGCATTCATTTACACGAGTCCCAAATCAAATGAAGCGTCGAACGAAGCCGATTTTACCAATATACCTCTTTTACTTTGAGCGTCATGTTCATTCCCTTGAGTATTATTTTTTTGTTACTCGCTTGCGATGCTGAGAAGAACTTTAACATGGATGAGCCTTAGGCAAATAATCCTTATTCTCAAGAGGTTGGCACGGTCTTTACGCCCATGCTAAAGAGGCATATATAGCAGATTGTATATTTTAACTGCGGCACACGAGCTGGAAAAGAACAAAGAATGTACCAAGACTGCAATGCATGAATGAACCTAAAAAGTTATATAATGCAAAATATCATGGGCAAATTTTATGTTTGCCGATATTTGATCCAGTTTGGATTTGTTTGCTGTTTAATTTTTCATATATAATGTTTATCCAATCAGCCATAATGCATTTGAGTTTTGGATTTTTCTTTGTCTGACCTCCTTTTTCTTGTTGTTCTTTCTTGGGCTGCATATACAGCCTTAATGATCGTACAATTGTTTATTTAGTAAGCGATGCACTTTTCCAAAAATAGCTTATCAAGATATTTTAGGGTCGCTCACACATCACTGACTTGGCTTTTTAGATTTTATTTTCCAAGAATTAGTTAAGAATTTGAGGCACTGTACTTAATCAAACCTACGTACGGAAAGCCTTTTGATAGCTCTTAAAAACACGATGGTTTTAACATTGGAGTAATAAGAATAATAAGTCATGACTGCACTCGAAAGCACTTGACGTCAGAAGCGCACGATGACTCACTGCTTGCTCTTAAACGTGCTCTCACACTTCCAAGGATCTTAATTGGACCACTAAATGCTTTAAAAACTGTGCGCTAATGTTTTAAAAAATTAAGCGCTATTTTTTCCCTAAAATATTCCAGTTTCGAGTTCTCTTTTGCTCAGCCTTAGTCTGGATTGTGCGTAAAATGTTTTACCATTAACAGCAAAACCCGAAGCATTTGTATTGTCATTAATAACTGAATTCCATACCTTACCACAGACTGTTAGTAAAACTATAGAATATATTACACGTTATAGACCTCTTTTCTTTGAACGTAATGTTTTCCCATTTTAGACGTGCCATCCTCTTAGGAATAAGATTCTTTGTTTGAGATATACCCATATTAATGTATCTTCTCAAGCGTTTCCGAGAAACAAAGAAATAATACACGTGATCTGAAATGGGAAAACATTACGCCCAAGGTAAAGACGTCTATTGAGGATAACGCTGAGCAAAAGAGAATTTGTAATGGAGTATTAACCCAGGTGTCTTGGAATGAAACGTATCAAGAGAGCGTAAATAAGAGAGGGAAACTTCTTAATATCGCGCGCGTCATGTGAATTCCCGGTTGGGCTATTTTTAGCATTCGCATG
>JAADYU020021897.1:0-10517 GCA_011763375.2 Heteractis magnifica
GCAGCCAACAAAACCAGATAGAAAATCTACTACGAGAAGTTACTAGTAAATCACCGGAAATAACAGAGAAAAGACGATCCCATGCAAATATACATGTACATAGTTAACAAACTCATACTCTTATCATAGAGATTTTATTTATTTGTCAATCTATAAACAAGATTAAATTTAGGAACTTTATTATGTGAAACAAGAGTATTTTTATTATTAATCATACTTTGTTCAATCAAGAATAGTCTGGTTTTTGATAAGGTAACAATTGTAAACATATGTAAAGTGACTTTGGAATTTGTAAATAATATTGTTAATAACAATAAATTGTCAACATGGAATAACTAGTTGATTGCAACGTAAAACAGACAAGCAACTACTGCAATAACTACTGCACCACACAGAATATCACGTTTATGTCTCACTATCCACCATGGTTCAACAGTTTCTTCTTGTTGTTTTCTGGGCCTTCTTTTCTTGCCTCTTTTATTTCGTTCGAATGAATCCAATTCTTCCTACAGAAAAGAAACGATTACTGACGATTAATATATCTGTCACACTTTACAAACCATTTCAAGGTTTTTTTACCTGTTGTGCAAGTCTTTCCTCTTCTTCCTTTTTCTTTTTCTCTTGTTCGTATTTCTCTTCGCGTTTCTTCTTTAACTCTTCACAATCTTGGTCACACTCTAACGATGCTTGACCTGACTGTATGACATTGCACGGGAAATCCTGAAAACATGAACCCAAAACATTGCTTACAAGTCTACCAAGACAAATGGGCTGCCAACGTCACAAGGAGTAGTAACGGTTACAGTAAAATACGATACGGTAACGAATTCAATCCCACTCATTCGATATCCGCTTTCATTATCATTCACTGCGATGAAGCAAGTAACAGAGGGATGATTCTTGGTTATTACAATATGGAGTAATATGTGGTTCCAATCATTACTACCTTCTTCTTTCGTTTGCACGGGCATCTAAGGTTAGTTTTCTTGTTACATTGGTTGGCGTTGGGACAGGGTTCTGGATGACAGTCAAAAGAACATCGATGTCCACATGGTAAGTTCTTGGGGCATTGGTTTTTGCACGACAGTAATTGCGCACGGTGCTCTTCGTCTGCCGATATCCATTCACTAGGAATAAAACACGAAATGAAGACTTGATGATCAATAAATAGCTAAGATATCAGATCCATTTCAATTAGCCTGCCTTGTACAGCACAACTACTTTTCACGTTTTTTGTCAACGTTTTCTATTTCTTACCTGCATTTAACATAAACAAACATCAGCTGACAGTGACATCTCTTCTTGATCATTTGCTTGCATTCAGGACACTTTCCTAACATAGCAATAGAAGACTGGGTATTAATACTGACAAATAAATCACAGCAGATGACACTCCATGTTCAACTGGTTACCTGGATGGCAAGGACGCGTACAGGGATGAGAACAGCCTACTGCACGTGGCTTGTTGCAAGGTTCCTCACACACTTGGCACTCTTGACCAGCCTTTCAAAAATATTTGAGCAGGTAAAATAAGACGTTAGTAAAATAAACGATATTTCGTGATGCCGCCGAAACGACAAACATTACCAACAAAGTGTCTATTGTTCACATTTTGGGCTACGAAATGGTCAAGGAAAACAATCTCGATCAGTTGGGCAGTACTTGTTTTTATCTACCTCTTTCTCATTAGCTGCTCCTGTGACGTAATGACACTCAAGCTGGCAGGTATGATTCCCACAAGGCAGTGTGCGCCCACATGGTCTACAACAGGAATAGCGTTTTGCTTCGGAACATGGGAAAGAATGGGACTGAAAAAATGAATGAACGAAAGATCGTTGTTAGAAAACTAGAAATTGGGCAATAATGTTCCAATTACTGATATCAGGTAGATTTCATCCCAATTTCTTACCTCGTGTTCACCAAAACACTTCCTGGAAAGGAAAAGAACTGAATAAGTATGTAATTATCTTCCTAAGGATGATTAAAATAATAATAAAAAAAGATTTGGGATGTACGGTGTTTCGAGTGTAATGATACACTTGCTACAGCCGATATCTTAATTTGTTATGTGTAGAGCTGGTAACGTTACGCTTTAAAACCCTAACCAAAGGGACAGTACATTATACCTACATAGTAAAGTAAGTTTTGTACCTTTCTACTGGTGAACCACAGGGTGGACACTCCTTACGAATGAGTGGTATTGGTTCGGGTTGAGGTACACGACCCCACGGTGACTGGCGTACTGGAACCTGAAAAGCAGTAATCATGTTCGATATAACAGGATGATCGGTAGTAGAATAGTCCATGTTGGAAGTGCTTAACACAAGAAAAGCCTTATCTCCTCTAAAGGCTCGGACACACGAGGCGAAGTTCTCTGGGACGTTGCCTGCCCGTAAAAGTAGAACTCATTTCTACATGTACTTCTGTGACGTCGCACGCAACAGTTGCACGGATGGACACACGGAACAATTTCCCCGTCGCAAGCAATGTTGCAGGTAACGTCGCATCGTGTGTCCGAGCCTTAAGTAGAATGGTAATATACATCATCTAGAAACAGCAGCAATACCTTGGGTATAAACGATTCATCTGGTACTTTATCATGGCAGGGAGCAAGACACGTGTGCTCACAGTTTGCTAACGGATTACAACATGTTTGTTGACATGGAGGGCAATCACCGTAATGACATCGATGGGGCTGTGAACAGAAGAAATAAAAACAAATCCAAGGAATAACTCAGTTACGAAAACCATCGTAATATTATGGTGGTGAATGAAAAAGATGGTTGTACAAAGAAAACCTGACTGTGTAAAATAAACGCGCGCTCTGATTGGCTATAGGCCGTTTTTCTATGCAGTATCGTTTGATCGTAACACTGACCTTACGCTGTAAATGATGGCAGTCAGAGGGATGCCTGTTGAAATGTAAAAATACACAATGATTAACTGAACTAGTTTAAACTGCGTCTACGCCACTACGCAAGTATCACAAATACCATTTTGTGTGTAAAACAGAATACTGATATGAAGCCTTACTTGCAGAGTTCATGGCATTTTGGGGGTTTGGTAGTCTTCTCTAAACCACAAGGTAGAGTAAGGACTGTCTGGGCACAGAAACACGTGACATCTACAGTGAGAGGACAGGGGTAGCACTGGCCTGTTATACAAAAACAAGCATTACTATCATCGCATCGTTACAATCATCATCATCAACGATCCTCAGCGATCAGGCCAACAATTATGCAACCCTTGCCAGCCGTACAGCGCTTTACTATTTTTGCTTGTGTGGATAATCTAGGACACGTTGGTCAGTTTTACCTCTATGACACGGTGAGCTGCACTTATGGTTCTTGCAGTTTAGTGTTCTTCCACACACTTGTTCACAGGGTGGACAGTTATTATCACAACACTATCAGAGAAGATACAAACACAAACATATATTGAAGATCATAAAAACCACGAGAAACAAGATGACAACAGATGTTATTGGAATAGAAAAGTTTTCTGCATCCTCTTTGGTACTGCGATAACTTAATAAGGCGATGAAAAAATGGACTTGGGAAACCCAACCTTAGTATGAATATCTTATACGTGATAAGTGGAAAGACATGAGATACCTCGTCGTTACAAGATTCATATTCAGCTTTAACTTTCACTTCTTCGTATTCTTGTCTTTCCATCGCTAACATCTTTAGTCATATTCAGTTCGTTTGCAAAGCTTAACTTCATTGTGACGTAACTTGCTTGAATTTTACGTACAAAGCGCGCGAGCGTGCGCGTGCACGTGGTTTACTGCTATCATTATAGGCAACACACTGATTGATAACATGTGGTCCAAGATTACATAGAAAAAACAAGAGTTTGAAAAATAAGCTGAGGTAAGTCTGTGGTAGATAGGCGTGCATCGTGCGTATATACACCTATTTCAAAAAACGTTGTCGGTCGGAGATCTGAAATCTGAAATCTGAGACCGAGAGGAATTGAGGGCACGAGCTGTGAATTTGATTCTAAAATAAGTTTTAGTGTTAAATTAAGTTTTATCTTTTAGTAATTTGCACCCAGTAAATAGCTAAATACGACACCACCTTTGAGCAATGACCTGTGCTGGCGAATTATCTGGCTTAGATTTCAGATTGCCGACCGACAACCTTTTTGAAATAGGTGTATATCGCTAGTGGGATCGAAGAAGAGGTTGGAAAAGCTGCTGGAATTTTTACGTTACGCACCTTTCTTTTACACTGATGTCTTTTACACTGCCTCATGTTAGTGCATTTAGATTCGCACAGATACTCCATGCAGCACTGCACGTTTTTCTCTCGCTTACCGCACCTGCACTTCTTATTGACAAACTGACGACACGTCCCACAAGGTCCAAAGTGGCACCTTTCAGTGCAAAAATGACGACCACATTCCAGCCTCTTGTTGCAAGTGTCCCCACAGGTTGGGACATCCTCTGTACATGGCAGGGCGACAGCTTGGGAGGTAAAAGAAATTTGCATTATGAAGCAAAATGCAACATGTGCGACTATGAGGCTAATCTTAAAATGTCATAATCTTATGTAACATTTTAATTATGGATGTGCAATCCACTGTGAACACCTCAGTGGTGTGTTCCAGCAAGGATGAGCAACAGTCATCTAATGCCAGTGCTGTACCAAGACCACGCTGCACAGCTTCACTTTTTTATCAACTTTTTATATTAAATGAAAAACGTTTGCCACAAAGTTTTCACGACTTACTTGTTTTTCCACATGGACAGTTTCGTTTTCCAGTTCTTGGACAATCTCCACATGCACCTTCATGACACACCCTCTCACACACATGAAAACCACATGACAAACTTCTTCCACAAACCTAAAAAATACAATCACATCATTAAATAATTATTTTAATAGCCTAAATATAACAAGATCTGAATTATTTGAATCAGAAATAATCAAGTTCCTAATATTTTAATTGATAATATATACCTGATCACACTGCCATTCTGGATTAGCACAAGGTCGTATTGCAGTTTTCATCTTACAAAGACAATATTGTTTACTCTGCTTTAAACAAGGAGGACAGTCTCCTAGAAAGTGAACAGGATTGGAAAAAATAAACCAAAGGAAAAGATCCAGTGATTAAATGATTCCACCACTGTAGCTACCATGAGGCAAGCAAGGCAGTTGCCTCAGTAAAATTTCAGATATTATCATTTTTTAGTTTTCTTTAATTCTTTAATAAGAATGCAAATGTCATCCAAAAGTGGTCAGTGGTCAATTGCCCTGGTAAACATTTCAGTCTGGCTACAGCCCTGGATTCTAGATGTTTTATAAACATACCAGAATGACAAGGAGCTTGGCAGTTGTGATGTCCACAGGAAAGCAGCCTCCCACATGGTTTACCACATGACCAATCTTTAGAACCACACCTCCTTGTGTCTGGTCCCTTGCTACCACAGTGACACTTCACCTTGACAGTCTTGGGGCATGGAGGACAAGGTCCTGTATACAGATAAATGATGTACATTATATGTGTCTGTTGTAATGTGTGTGTCATGGGTGACAGATAAGTAGTGATGTTCATGATTATAATCACAGTTTACCTGGGTGGCAGAGTAATAGACATTCATGTCCACAGGCTGGTTTGAGAGGTTTGCTGCAGGTTTGTCCACAGGAATGTGGCACAATCCATGGATCAAACTTGGGATCTTGCTGAAGGTAAAAAGATAGACAATAATAATGAGCTCTGAGCACTCTTCAACCTTTCTCAAATGATCAATGAACTGACCTCTTTTCCACAAAAGCAATGATATCTTGTTGGGCACTCTGATTGTTTGAACTCATATCTACACTTTGGACTAAATTAAGAGTCAAAATAATTTAGAACATTAGCTTTCAGCTGATTTACAGTAACTTTATGGATTAATGTATGCAAAAGTTGGGTTTCCTGTGCCTGTCACCAAAGGTAACCCAAATCAGTAAAAGAGGAACATCTGTCATACATACCAGAACCAGCTCAGTTCTATAGCAGGGAAGTTTTCCTGTGATAGGCCTGATATTTGTATTGCACCATCTATTGCCCATTTTTGAATACAATTTATGTGGAATAGTGAGAAACACTGTCCACAACTCCAAACCTGAAAAATAAAATATTAAATTTTATTATATTGTAAGGTAATTTCACACACTCTCATTGATAATTTCACGTGCTCTCAATTTGTGGTCCATTACTTATGGTACAGACCACCAACCTTATTTTTGTGTTTGCCTTGTCATGTAATAAACATCTCAGTCAATAAGTCTAGGTATATATTATCAAAAACAGGTATTTGTGTTTTGCTTTACTTACTGCATCAATATGTTTAATAGATGCAATGCAAATCAGGCAGACATTAGCTCCAGGACGGCAAGAATCCATCAAGTATTGTGTGGTTTTAGCCAATGCTTCATCTTTATGCACTCCATTTTCTGTAATAAATGAACTTTGATAAGATAATGGGGCTACTAAGGCGCAGAGAGAAGCCATGAAAGCTGTAGGCTGAGGTGGATAACAGCCTCCAAGGTCTGCATAATTCTTCTTATCATACCGTAGCCAAATCCAATAATTGTTTTATTATTCATTCAAGAAAAATATAACATAAAAACATGAGTAAACTGATTTTTCTTTGTTGAATTTTTACTTAAAATGGTGTTTACAAGTCATGCCGTGATGTCAGAGTACAGCAAAAAAAATTGTAGGATGATGACATCTGATCATGGAAAATTGACCAGGGGTACTTAGTCAATCAGAAACGAATATATATTTTGAATGAATATTAATAGTTTTTAATCATGTAAACGGGATAATGGCCCCTCCCTCCCTCCCTCCCTCCCTCCTTCCTTCTCTTCCAAATACGAGTGGGATTCCTGTGCTTCCGGGTTCAAATAATTATTTGAAATGAATATTACCAAGTTGACCTTTTTCTTTCAGCCTAAGACAAGAAATAAAGTCAGCCGTCCTATTTAAATGTATTTTTTGTACAATCTTACCTTGTGACGTGTCGGCATATCCCCTTAACGTATTATTCATGATACTTTCATCTTCAATTTCATCATCTTCAGATGAATCTTCAAGATATTCATCTGTAGCAAACTTCTTGGCAGATTCTTTAATTTTCTGTGCTTTTTCCATTCTTTCCTTAGAAGGTGCAGGAGTATTTTCCTGCGATTTTTCATTTTGTTTGAAAACTGCTGGTTTTTTGTGCCAAACGTTGGTTTGTGTTGGTGGTGAATTTGTGGGTTTTCCTCGGCCTCTTCCTCGGCCTTTACCCAAAAACAAGGGTCTTTCTGACACACTAGCCATTACTCCTTAAAACTCTCCATCTTATCAAATTCAAAGATAAAATGGAGAGAAAATCCGGTAAAATTTTAAACCTTAAACGAAAAAAATAACTAAATATGAGCCTACAAGCACCACTAATGCGGAGATACTATATGGATACATGCGCACGCATTACTAAGCCCGCAATGCTCGTAACCAGCGGTGTATCACAAAAGAAAACAAAATGGCGGCTTGTTCGGTAAGAATGTCTTGAAGTCTGTTGTTTTTATTCTATTATACCTTGATATTATAACAATTCTAAATAGTTATAAACAATTGTCTGTAGTATATTCTACGTAGTATACTGCTGTGTCATTTTTTGGTGATATTTTCGTTATTACTGAGTTAAAAGATACTTGAATGGCTCTGTTTTTGTACAAACATTATGCCAGTCGATGCAATACTGTAATTCTAAAGTTATTCGTGTTATTTATCCATGTCCAGGACGGAGGTACTGTTGGTACAGGAGAGAAAGAAACAGTGCTGACTGCATGTCTAGACGAACTGAAGAAAGCCCATGACAAAGAAACTGTCAGAACAGCTTTGGAAACTTTGCTAAAACTAGCAACGTAAATATAACTTATATGTTAATTAATTGTTGCGCAAATTTCTGTTAGAATCTTATGATATTATTACTGTAGACGCTATGAGATTCAAGGATAATTCATTTCCTGACTTCGCGACTCGTGCGATATCGTTTTTCTCGCGAAATTCAACGAGGAATTCCCTCGTCCTCCAATAAATTCTCCTGTAATATTTGATAAAGACTTATGAACTTGAATATTATTGTTTGTGTTTTCGTTTTCTTTAGCAATGCAATCCAGCATCCTAATGATGAGAAATTCAGGAACATAAGAGTAGAAAACAAGAACTTTAATGCTAAAGTATGGTGTTTACCAGAAGCTCAGCAGTTTCTGATGGTCTGGGGCTGGGTTGAGGTAAGACTATTCATGACCACTATCAGTAGGAAGGTAATACTGGGCTACCTGTGGCTGGGGATTGGATTATGTACTTGTATTCATCTTGTGGTGCATTATTTATACTATAGACTGATGATGGACATGTTGCACTGCCTACAAATGATGAGATACAGCTAGTAAAGCAAGTGCTTCTCAGAAGATTAAAGTAAGACATACCTATCAGACTTAATTTGGTTATATTTAGTAGAGATAGCCATAAAAAGCTACTGACAGTATGAGATATCCTCAATCATTTATTCCTTTTTTTCTAGTTCTATGCCCTCACCAAAGCCAAAAAGTGAACCTGTAAGTATCTGGATATTATCAACATATGCAAAAACTTGAAAATGCTTTAAAATTCAAAATTATCCATCCAAGGAAATATTTATTAATTCTAACTGAAAACAAATGGGACGTAGATGACAGAAAAAGAGAAAAAGCTCCAAGAAGAAAGAAGATTATTGCAAGAAAAAGCAAAAGCTGAAAAAGAGGAAAGAGAGAGGATAAAAGCACAAGTATGTTACAATATTCCTTATAATGATAGATATGAAATAGAGATTGGGAGTACCTTTATCATTGGAATCAATTTAAATGTTTATTTTTTTTAAATACATCTGTAGATTCGTGCTGATAGAGACAATGTCAAGACAAGAGAGTCTAAGGCTTCAGTAAGTTTCTATAACATAAATGAAATGCAGAATGCAGGCTATTTTAGGGTCAAAGATTCAAGTTATCCATTGTATCTGTTGGTCTTGATGCTCTGGTGGGTCTAGTGAAGCCCACAGATGTTTGGACCACTGGATTGCATGGACCTCATTACTATTCTCTTCATTTCCTGTTCACAGAAAGCAACTCATCTTCATGGTGGAGGTCACATGACAAAGTTTAAGGACATTGGAATTGATCTTGACAAGGTGAAATTGAAAACTGAGAGTTAAAACCAAAATTGTATTCTGTCTGAGTAGAAATATGAGGAATGCCTGTCTCCAGTTTGTAAAAATATTTTGAAGTTATCTTTCATCTTGAAAATTGTAATTAGCAATTCTAAAAGAGTTGTTTGTTCTTGTTTATAGGGTGGTGGAGGATGAGGCTAACCCCCCTGGTTTGTGTGAGCTATTACACATATACAGGGGGGTCATCTTATTTGGATATGTTGATAGATCTGATGATGTATTGAATCTTGTTGGACAAGTCTGTCAGGTTGTACTTTACCTTAACAGCTTGTATTTTGAAACAGGCTCTCACCATGTGTCTCTATATCAGTAGCTGCCGAGATTTGAATCTTATCAGGAAATCAATTATTTTGTTTTAAAACCTTATTGGATTTGTACTGTAACTGATCAATACCCTTCAAATTATTTTCTAGTCTTTTCCTAAAATGTTTGGAGTACCTTATTTTTCAAGTTTTTCTGTTGCCTTCTTTAACTGTCTCCCAAGCCACCTATCGAAAGAGCACCTGGGGGTGGGGGGGGGGGGGGAGGTTTGTGTCTTCTTTGTTTTCCTGTCTCATCTATTGACATATCTTTTGAATGGTATACCAGAAAAAGTAACTGGAAAATGATGACGATCATCCTTGAAATGTCTTCCCAAAGATAACTGGTTGATTTGATGTTTTTCTGGTTTTACCATTTCACAATTTTAAAATGAATTTCTTAAAAGAAGAATTAAAGAACATTTGTAACTTTAATCGCTTGTCAAAAATTGAACGCAATTCACTAATTATCTTAACGTTTTGAATAACGATTAAAAGCTATAGCCAGTTATTGTATCCAAGTTGCGTTTTTTATTATCTCCATTATGTGGAACCCTTTGATAAAAGTTTGATGTCTGAATACATAAATAAATCCTTTCTATCTCCAGAAGTAATTTATCCGTGAAGCACGAAACTCCCCCAAAAAATCGATTGTGAAGTTGCGCCAATTTTTTCTAAAGTCGTTCAGTATTTTATTTTTGACTTGGATTGATATTAAAAGGAATTGATATTAAAAGAAAATTTTTGATGCCCGCATTCAGTCAGTTTCTACACCCGCATTTCGAAAATTTTAAAATTTCGGCGCTGAAAATAATGCCTTGAGGCATGCTTGAGGGACTTGTTTAGGGTCTTTAACCAAAATATTAATTAACTCTACAGATTTCTTTCTTTGTGTGTGTGTGTGTGTGTGTGTGTGTGTGTGTGTGTGTGTGTGTGTGTGTGTGTGTGTGTGTGTGTGTGTGTGT